>JAVMSB010000288.1:0-41118 GCA_031761475.1 Penicillium pancosmium | reverse complement strand
GACGCTTGCTAGTCCCATGATCAAACAATGAGGCATTGAGTTTTAATGAAAAAGCCCATGAGTCTGAGCTAATTTCGAGCAGCAGTTGTACGAAGCCTGAACGGGTGACGGAATAAATACGACACAAAAAGCTATCCAACGTCAAAATCATTCTAAGCTTTTCTTTTAAACAGCTTTCACCCGGGTGCAGTTCTCATGTAACCTAACCAAATTCAGATTCAGCTCTTTATAGCGACTCCTCAGTGCAGAATTTCCTCATTTATGACTGGTAGAACTAGCTATCGGATAAGAATTACTGTGTATGAAAGCGTCTCAATCCTTATGATTCCTTTATAAATCAAAATTTGACCTCTCCTTCAAGGGAATGCCCTAATCTATAATCCGCCGTCCAAGCCAGCGGGTCCTCTTTTTCGGCTTCCCGCCACGCCTTTTCAACTGCCAGTTTTTTCTGCTCCGATCGCGCCTCAAGGTGAAACAAGAATGGCTTCGGCTGTGCGTTGAACCCAGTGGTATAATCATACAACGGCGGTGTGATATCCACACCATCAGCAGTCTTTGCTTTGGTAATTCGACAGGCCCACATGATACGCGCTGAGAGGATATATAGCGACCTCTCGGCAATGTTCATTCCCGGGCAAATTCGTCGACCAAAGCCAAAGCTGGAGAAATTTTGCAGCGATGGATACTTGCTTAGTGGTTCTCGGAACGTAATGTATTTGGGATTAAGCCACCGGTCCGGGTTAAATGTGTCGCCGTCCGGGTATAGGTCGGGGTCTCGGTGGATGGCCCTGGTGCAGCGAGTTAATTATGAAACTTTGTGTACCGGGTTGTGCAATTCAAGACTTACCATTGATTCGCGTGGACCGTGGTTCCCTTCGGAAAGAAGTATCCGTTATAGACATCGTCATCTGTTAGTTGATGAGGAACACCTACACGAGGTTACTTAGCCAGGTAAAGCAATGAGAGCCGTGGGCACTTACCTCCACTAGTAACAGGCCTCCACCGGAGGACCTCCTTGATAACTGCCCGACACGTTGGAAGTCTGGGTATATCCTCGAATTCTGGCATCCGGTCACCTACAACCTCATCCAGCTCATCCCACATTGCTTGCTGCCACTGGGGAAAGAGAACCACAGCAAGTACAAAGGACATCATAGCAGCAGCTGTAGTGCCAGTTCCAGCCTCAAAAAGGGTCCCAAAGACGTACGATGCTTCATCCTCCGTCATTGGAAATGAATCTTTGTTCTCCAACCAGGTGCAAACAAACGACGGACTAGCTGTACCAGCATTAACCTCGGCCTCGACATCTTTTAGAAGCGCGCGGAAAAGTCCAAATTCAGCTTCATGTAATCGTCGCCCTTCTTTCTTGAATGGTGCAAGCCACTCTGGCAGATATCTCAGAATAGGCCAGGAGTCCACAAGAAAGATACCCGGGGAGGCTATGCGCTCAAGATTATGGTTAACATCAATAATCTTTTGCACGTGGCTTTCCTCTCCTGTTCGGATGGTCTTGCCATACGCAAGTCGGAATATCAGTCCACTAGCGTAACGCTGAAACCACAGCTCATAACGAGATGGATCTTGAAGGAGATCATGAAGCATTCGTTTGGACTCCAAAGACTGGATTGGTTGATACGAATTCGCATTGTTAACCATTGTGAGATGGTGCATCATTTTTCGTCCGCGGCGCCACCGGTCTATATCATGTATAAGAAAGCATATTGATTAGCCGCCATGGAAAACTCTTGAAGGTGGCTCTCGTTCGGGAGATGGGAATTACCCACCACCGTAGCCCAGCAGAAGCGGACGAAGGTTGGCAGAGAGATACTCTGACGCCATTATCAAATGTTCTCGAGAGGAGTAGCGCGATCCCCGCTCTCGTAGTAGATCGTTGGCCACTTTCTCGGATGATATTACTATATTCTCCCTCCCAAACATGCGGAACCTGACAATGGGACCGAGCTTGTCTGTCCATGTCTTGAACTTGAGCCATGAATGCACCGGTGGTATTTGCAATATATGGCCGATGATAGGTAGTCCTGTGCGTGCGACTCATTAGCCTGGAATGATTCATGCCAAACAAAAAAAGAAACAAAGTCTAAAGAGTCTCCTGTTTACCATATCTGGGGCTTGGGGGGCGTTTCGACCCGCTCGGAGGGCTCTTCCCTCTGCCATGGCTGATAGCAACTGCCAGACCGAACACGGCGAGCAGAACCAGGGTCCATACAGATACCATTCTTCAAGCAATGAAGGATGATTTGAGGGTGAATAGGTACGTGGATAGGTACATGATATTATAAATAATACCCCGCTTAAATACTGGCTAATACCCCACTTAAGAAATATTGTGCACGGATGAGCCCCGCATGCTCAGCGCCATCGCGATATCGTGTTTCACCCACATCTAGCATATCCGACCTTGATTTTTAGCAAGCCGCCACATCAGGGACCGTTACAGAATTTGTCTCCCTGTGCGCGGATAATATCTCCATACGGGGCGGACACCCGGAAAGAAACAGAATATC
The DNA here is from genome assembly GCA_031761475.1 of Penicillium pancosmium. Taxonomy (NCBI): domain Eukaryota; kingdom Fungi; phylum Ascomycota; class Eurotiomycetes; order Eurotiales; family Aspergillaceae; genus Penicillium; species Penicillium pancosmium. Next base: position 38,593 of record JAVMSB010000288.1, on the reverse strand, counting down.
AAAAGCTTTGTATGAGGCAGTTTTGGAAACCAGAGTATCTCGTACGATAAACCATATGCTGTTGGAGCGTTTGATTGATTCCTGTCACATTATCGGCGGCCAGGTACCAGACAGGAATCCCAGCAGTGCCTTTGATATATCCAGTTCACGAGCCAATGCCACCGTTCCTCGGGCCTTCCGCGGAACGAGCAGGCTCGAGCTTGCAGTTCCTCTCGCTAAGCGCCGCGTCCCCCCAAGTGACCTCGTCAGGCTCATGAATCAGTGTCCATGTTGTGCGTAATTATAGTCGTTGCTAGAAGGTGATTCCGGCGTTTGGGCAGTTGATATGGTCTAATTTTAACTAGCACCATGTTCCTTCCTCAGGTCTGGTCATTTGACAACAAAATCAAGCTTAGAAAACACTCCAATCCTCAGCGAGGAAGCACTGTCAAGGTTTCTGCCGTTTATTGTGTTGGGATTCTCTCTGGGGTGACAAGGACTTAGTACTAAGTAAGTTGCAGTGCTGCGACATTTATTTTGGCTTTTCTAATAGGACCACATCGCCCCTTGGACCTGGGATTCTTTGAAAAGAGGCATTTTGAACTATTATGGTCGGATTTTGACGCGTGAAATGGAGAGGCTGGGGAGACCGGGTGCAAATCATCAGCAAGACTGTTGAGTACACTAATCAAGGAGGTAAAACAAGTCCCTTACCCATGCATATAAGTTGAAAAAAAAACCGCCGCCCGTCCAATTTTGCCTAACCAAATATGTGGTCCATATATAACATATCAGTACTGATAAGATTAGCGTCATCCAAAACAGAGAAAATACTCGTATCGGGCGTCTGTAGGCTCTGAAGCGCGTCAAGGCCTGCGGATCCCTGCTGTTCATCGTCTCCCAAAGTCAAAGGCAAGGGCAAGCTGGGAGTTGAACGCTTGGGCGGCGGCGACGGGAAGTTGATACTATCAGCAATCCGTTGCAACTCCTCTAATGTACCACTAATGTCAAGATCGGGGTCCTTTACTGTGTCCTGCGCAGCTATAAGGATCTCAGTGGCTGTATAGAAGGAATCACTGCACAGCGGGGCATATTCGGCTGTGTAGTGCGAAACGGCGAGGAGCATAAACGAGACGGAAGAGAGGAGTATCTTGATTGCCGAGGGGAGGATAAGCGGGCTCGGACTGGCGCTGCGGCCCGAGTAAACTTCGCCTTCGTGCACAGCGGAGCTCATCATAATTCCCTGCTGGATTTCAATGGACTCAGCAGCGGAGGTGAGGAGCCTTCGGGCAGAGTGCGGGTCTGAGAGTAGATCTGTGAGCGACTTGAAGGAGCCAATGTAGTTGAGTAGCCTGATGTAGTGCACTCGGAGTTGGCAGAACTGCTTTAGTTGCAAGTCCAGCCAGGGGGGCGGATTGACGGACGGATTAGGTGGTGTAAAGTCCGACATCGGCAGGCTACTGACGACTTTCTGTAGTTGAAAATTGAGGAACTCGGCGTGTTCGCAGGTCTTCTCTGAGTGTGGCGTTGGCTTGTTGATGATGGCCCAGGACTCAGAGATGCTTCTGTCGATGGCGATCATGGCTGATAAGTAGGAATCTGGTGGTTCCTAGGAGGTAAGTGGTGTCAGCGAGCAGGATCTGAGGGTAGGCGTTGTTTGTGGTTACGGACTACTCGTAGGGTCGATAGGTCGATTTCTCTGTCATGAAGGGTCCAGGGAAGGCCGGAGTAGAAACTGCATCTCCTGTTGATATCATACACACAGGCAAACAAGCGTCTACAATCAGCAATCCGGTCTGGACATAATTGAGTGTCGGAGAAGAAGCTCTCTCGGTGAAGGCCGAGCTCAAGGCATAGTTTAGCGGCGACTCCAGACAGACGCCACGCCTTGACCGGTCGCTGTTTGAGGTCGTAGTACAGGGTCTGGGTGAGAGAGCCGAGGTTAGTTATGGTTGATCAAGGAGGGCTTGGAGCTTTACTAGCAGGGTTGCCATGATGATATCCTCGATCTGGGGGAGGTCCTGGTCATAGCACGAGTCTACACTCCACAACAGATGGTCCTCCAGGTCTGCAGCCAAGGTACTTTGAGTATCATGTTTCACCAGCATGGCAATAGCCACCATCGTCTTTGTGAGCTCAACGTCAATCACTTCAAGGTTCCACGTCGCTTCGTGTTGAATACGGTTCAGTAGAGAAAAGAGGACATCGACAATTTGGTGTCCCAATTGAATGCTGACGCAGGGGAATATGGGATAAACCTCGTCTTTGAATATTGTGATTAGCTGAGTAACCTTTGCGTGGCCGAGCTCTAAGACTGGGTGGGCAGCCTGGAGCAAGGAGATCAAGATATCCGGAGATGCCAGCCTGTCTCCGGCATGGCAAGGACGCTTAGGAGGGAAATTGGAAGAATTCGAAAGCACTCGCCCTCCGTTAAGGGTGAAGTGAGTAAGACTCAGAGTGTACCTAAAGTTGGTTGGTGTCTGAGGTTTAGGGCGGAGAATTCCGTTATCAAGCGGCAGCTGGCGTTGGAGACACGGTCGACCGGGCTGCGAGTCAGCGAAGCGAGCCAATTTCTGTTGCATCTGTTCGCAGATTTTATTCACTCGCAGAATCGACAGGTCTACAAGGCGGGTCGAGTGCGGAAGATTGTTTCTATATGTCGGTTAGTCGCCACAGGTCGTCCCGAGCTTCCAGTGAGGTGGGACATACTGTGTGTCGGGGTGGGGAGGGTCATTGTACACACACTCGCTCTGAAGTTCCTCACACCGATTACAGGGTTGATTGCCGCTGCATCTCACCTTGCGTGTCTTGCACGAGGTACTGTAGAATTTGAGCGAGTGACCAACGCGGAAACCCTAGATGGAAACACCTACCAGGCCATCCGGGTATATTTCTCCCGCTTGCGAGGCCGAGACTCCGTGACAGTCCCGAGGGATCGCTTGGTTCCTGTCGATTGTTGCCGGTTTGTTGGATTCATACTTAGGGCTCGCAGATTGATGGGAAATGGGCGACAGATGGATGGCAGCTCTGGGGTTCTAAGTGACGAGCAGGGGTTGCTGAGCTTGCTTTCCCCGCAGTCCCCACAGAGGCACCCGCATGATCGTCAAATTGGCAAATCAGGATTGGCCCGGTCTGAGTCTTAGTGTACGTGATGCAAACTTGAGGGTTTCGAGTGGAGTCATCGGAAGACGGAGATAAGCTCCCCGCTTACTAAGAAAACGAGACTCGGCCCCGGTCGTGTGCACCCTCTCGAGCGAATACCTGGGCTCTCCAAGATTCTCTAACTGGGGCATAAAATACTGTGGGGCAATTTACGAGTGGGATGGCGTGTCGGTTTTAGTTTTAGTTTAGTCTTCTCTCTCACCACCGAGAAACGATGAGTACCATATATAATACCCTTTTCAAATCACTGTCGCGATCATGATCTGGCCATTGGGGCATATATATAAAATACAGGAAACTCGGTGCTCCAAATACCCCGATCCTGCCCAATTCAAACTTTAATGCAGCCTTCTGAGAGACACGAGGCCCTCGCGATCACACCCGACGTTTTAGGTGTATGTGCAGATTATCCATCTCGGCGAACCACGACGAACGAACACTCCAAGGGTTCAAGGGGTTGAGTAGCTCAACATCGTACCGGGTGATTAATTGCGCGACGAACTTACATACCTCAAACGTGGCGAGGTTTCGACCAACACAGGTCCGAGATCCATAACCAAACTGCATTCGTTATTCGTCAGCAATTCACAAAGCTCCCTCGGAACCAGCTTGAGAGATCACACACCGTCGCGTTCTGTTTATCCATTTCCTTGATTTCTTCAGCTGAATTTCCCTCTCCGGGAATCCATCGCTCCGGCCTCCATATGTCGGCATCGTTGCCAAATATTGCCTGACAACGGTTTTGAGCAAGTGGACTCATGGATATGGTGGCCGAAGGAGGGATGTAGTAGCTCTCAATGTTGAATCCATCTGCTGGAGCCGCCCTTGGGAGCTGGTATATAATGCTTGGATGCAGCCGCTCTCCCTCCTTGATGCACGCAGTAAGAAATGGGAGGTCCTTGAGTACACTGTAGGATAGTACTCCACTTCCTTCAACTGGGCCGTTGTTCGCCTCAAACAGTGCGTCCACCTCTTTTCGAAGCCGGGCGTACCGAGCAGGGTCTTTCAAAAGTGGACCAAGGACAGCCTTGATGGCTACAGAGGTTGTGTCGGCGCCTGCGGCAAGGAGATTTCCAACCTCGGCGAGAATATCACCAGGGGGTGCAGGGTCTCCGCTCGGGCCCTTCATGTCCACGAAATGATCGAGCATGTCCCGATCAGTGCTCTTGTTGGAACCTTCGTGTATCCGCTGAATGATTTTGTCGATAGAAAAATTTGTGAACGCGCGAGCATAGTCGGTAATGCGCAGATGGAGGAGACGTGCGATCTTGTGTACCACCGGATTCAGCAGCCAGCTGCTCTGCAGGGGGAGATAACCCATATTGGATATCCAGTAAAAGGCTCCATGGATCCCAGATATGAAGCCCTTCTTGTCGTACCCATCGCGAAGGAACCCAAGGGGCTCACCGAGGCACAGCGTACCAACAACGTCGTAGGTAAAATACGATGCCCACATGCTCAGATTAATGGGCTGGTCCAGCTTAGCGAACTCATCGAATCTTTCCCAAGCAGTGCTGAGAACAGGCTGGATTTTGCCCTCCATCGAGACCACGGCGGACATGCTGTATACAGCGGAGACGCGCTTTCGGAGGAAGCCATGTTGCGCTGGGCTCGTAGCCCCAAAGAACTGGGTTATTTACCAGTTAGTTGCGACCAACATCAAAAGTGCCAGCAAGCAGAAGAAAGGAAAGAGAAGAAGAAAAACAAACGGCCCACGGGCAGAGGTGCATACCGAAATAGATGAACCGGCTTGTGTGCCTCCTAGAGTTATCCAAGTATCATACCAACTCGTCTAGAGCCCTAATTAGCATGTATGCTCCTTGATCCTTTCGTAATATAGAGCCCAACGTCGCTGTGCTCACCTTAGCGGTCCCCGTGCTGTAGCCAAACGCGGTCTTGATAAGGTCGGGGCTGACAATGCTGACTTCGTTTGGAGAGATTCTGACAACAGGCCCGTACTTTCGATGACACTCGAGAATATCCTCATGCCATTTCCCTCGAAAATAACGACCGGTCCGCCATAGCTCTGTTATCTTTGCCAGCGCCGGCCCAGGAACTTTCCTCAGTGGGTGCATAAACATTCGATAGAACAACTTTGTGAAAATAACGAGTAATACAAAGCCGGCCCACCATATTGGTGACACCTCCGCTAGGCGCGAAATGGTTGCAGTAAGGAGGCTGTGAGCCTCTCCCATAATTACTGCCGCTGAGATTCGAGATGAGGCTGTCCAGCGGCGGAGGGCCTAAGCGAATGAAATATAATTCCTAATAGCGGCAACTTATGTTGCTAAAACTGGCTTACTTGGGCAAATTTGACTTGCTTTGCGTCATTCTCCACCAGCAGAATATCGGAATTGTCGTAGGTGGACTTCCCTACTCAACTTGCTTGCGCTTGGGTGGATTTCATTTCCGCGGAAACTTCCGCGGAACCGCCATTCAGCCATCAGAAGACTCCCACCCCAACACTATATTGTATATGCACTTTGCCTTCCTGGCTTCCTCGGGGGCGGGTCGTGTGATCAAAAGTAATGCTATGATTTTCCTTGTAATTTCTCGAAAAGGATGCTGGATCCTACTCGCGAGTGGTGGAAGAATGTCAGAAACACTTACTAGTAAGTCTAACTGGGATATAGTCTGATCAGCTTCAAAACTTAGATAGTTTGGCAGAGACTTACTTGTAGAATAATGCCCGTGGATATATACTACAAGGTTTGGAGGATTTCTTCTGGAAAATTCTTGATTAATACCTCTGATAGTGGTCTCGGAAACTTTTGCTATGCCACTCTACCACACCTACCCTATTCTAGTGGCTGAAATACCCTGGAATGCACTTTCTGACCACCCTGCCTCATCGAGCGCCATAGGATAGCTCTTGTCCATCTATACTTATATACCCACCGCCATGTAAAAACTCCCGCAGCTTCGACATCCCCGGGCCCCGCGGTGTTTGATGTGGGTCTCCGGCACGGCGTCTGGTGTGGGTCTTCGGCATGTCAGATTCTTCAAAGTTTAAGATTTATCTCTCTGATTGGTTTGATGATTTACTCAGCAGTGCATGCAATCCGTCGGAAAAGGAACAAAATCTCTGATATTGTACATTTCTACTCCTGGCCCCGGGTCAGTAGATGAAGTTATGGGTTCGAATTTGAAGATTTCGTTAATCCCCTGGGATGCTAAATCAGCAACGCATCGACGATGGCTTTATGACCAGAGAATACAGTGCAATTGGGACCATGAAAAAGTCGAGGAGGAATGGAGGCAGCAACAGATTAGAGGTGATAAATGCATGTACTGGATTGTAAGTTCAACCAATCATCTCCTGCTACATAATTGAGCAAAAGATACCTGCTAATTGAGCTAATAGGTCCGTCAGTCAGACTTGGGAAGTGTAAAATCTCCCAATGTGAATGAAGAAGTGCTTCATGATACGGCAGAATCAGTCAACGGGAAGACACGCCGTGCATTACAGGTGGCCTTTGTCCCAATTGGCCATATCTCCTTGGATCCCAAGAACAAAGATGCGGAAAGGCTTGGTATTGACATGCCTTCGGAGCGAGTGTTCTGGATTAAGAGCTTTTTCATCTTGCAGTCACTTCAAGGTGGGGGAATTGGACGTGCAGCTATGGACGCAGTTGAAGATATGGCGGCTCGAGAGCCACTCTGCGCCCAGACTCTTATGCTTGACACGGTTACGAAAGAACACCAAATCCGAGAAGACTTTGCAATGTCTACATACGGGAGCATTCCAAAGGTAAGAACATACATTCGAAGCAAATTTTTCAACTCTATATTAAATCACGCCTTCTCTACAGATCACAAATGAATCTTGGTATGGTCGCCGGGGATACACGCCTATTAAGACTGTGCCGAACTACTATGACGTGTGGGATGGAAATGGAAACAGGTGGGATATAGAAATTGTTTTTATGAGAAAAGATATTTAGTAATTATTGTTGTTTTTGGATCGGAAAAGCCTAGACGCGAAATATTCATTTGTGCTAACAAATCATTTTCGTCACGCCATTAGTCTGCCTTTGTCTAAATAATTGTGCGATAACTTTGTATGAGCACGTCATGGCCATGTTCATTTTAAATATAGACGTTGAAATGCCTAGTTCATCGTGCATTCGATTTTCCAAATTAGCTGCGACATGTTATTTCTTCAATCGCTCATCCTTCTGAACTCAGTGTTTGGATTGGTTCACGCGGACTGGCAGTACCGGTCTCGGCCCGACCTGTCACCACCAAGGCTGAACATCACTGTACCTGCTCAATCAGCGGTAGAACAGGGATTTATCTTTGTCGCCCAGTACCTTGGGTTTGATGAAGGGAGCTCTGGGCCTGAGCAGCCCGCAGCTTATATCTTCGAAGATAATGGTGATCTCGTATGGTCAAGCGTCGGCCACCTGGCTGGCTGGATTGCTGATTTTGGACCAACTGTCGTAAACAATGAGCTTGTTTTACGAGCATTTCAGGGCATCCTAGATGGACCCCATGGCCGGATGTATGGCAACCATGTCCTTCTAGATGAGCATTACAGGACTATTAAGGTGGTAAAACCAGCTTCTCATCGACTTGTCTCTTGCCATGAGTTTCAAGTAGTGGATGGCCAATCTGTCCTGATGGAGACACCAGTTGCTATACCTGTTGACCTAAGGCCATTTGGTGGGAATGCCTCTCAGAGTTGGATTGTATCAAATGGGTTCCAAGGTATTTGAAGTGCCTGAATCTTCATGACACCATATTGAAGCTCAAAGTCTAATTGAAGGTTTTGACCGCATACAGAGGTTGATATAACATCCGGAAAGTTAATTTTCGAATGGTATAGCCTGGATCATGTCAATCCAAAATGTAAGAGAATTCATTTCGAAGGATGATACTATATTAACTGTCACGTAGATTCCGCGTTTTCTCTAGAGGATGAAGGGATCTTCAGTGGAACAAGCTCCTTGGACGCTTGGAATTATTTCCACATAAACAGTGTAGATAAAGATGACGAAGGGAACTATCTGATATCCGCACGTAATTACGCTGCAATTTTCAAGATCAATAGGACAGATGGTGAAATCATCTGGCAGCTAGGTGGCCGGCATGGTTCCGATTTTGACGTGCCCCTCAATGTTCAATTTGCTTATCAACATGACGCGCGATTCCGGTATCGTTCGTCCGACGGATCGATTGAGCACATCTCATTCTTTGATAATGCCGATCATTCAGCCCCCGGTCGCTCCATCAATCCTTTCTCTCGAGCTCGATTCGTTGAGTTAAACCATGTGACTTCAACGGCAAAAGAGATTCATACTTATCAGCCACCTAATAACCTCGTCGCTCACTCTCAAGGCAACTTCCAATTTCTGGGGAACGGTAACAAGTTTATCAACTGGGGCCAGGCCGGAGCTATTACTGAGTTCTCGGAAGATGGGGATGTTCTATTTCATGCCTATCTCGACTCTGGTAATAACCGCAATGTACAGAGCTATCGAGGCTTCCGTGCGCATTGGAGAGGGCTGCCTGACGAAGAGCCTGCTGTGTTGCCCATTCTAGACTCAGAAGAAAAGCTCTCGGTGTATGTGTCTTGGAATGGCGACACAGAAACAAAGTTCTGGCAGTTTTACTTTCAACGGGCTGGCGATCATACTGCCTTTCTATTGAAAAAAGAAAGAAGAACAGGATTCGAGACCAGAACCAAAATTGATTACAGTAAGATCTTGGATAAAACCGGTGACGCGAAGATTTTTGCCGAGGCGCTTGATTCACAAGGAAGTCTTCTCAGAAGAACCGCGCCTGTTCCAATAAAGAATCATCTTCCTCATTACTACTCACATGAGCCGGACCGAGTGGCATTGGATCAGTCCGATAGACCTTTTAAGGCACAGTATCCCTTAAAGCTTTAGATGAGCTTCCGATAATTAGATAATTACTAGCAACACAAGATTACTTAAGGGTTGTCTTTAACCAATCTATGATTCGAAGCCCGATGATAGACGTGGAAATGTCGAGTCTAGTAATTTCTCTGAAACAGATATATTTCCCTTCATCTCGCCTCACTCACGTCCTCAGAGGATAACCAAAACGGTCAGAAAGCCTAGAGGAGCGCCGTCGGCCCAGGGGTTGTTCACCGGGGAAAGAACCAAAGCCCGAGACCTTCTCAATCCCGTGGAAGGAGGTCCGGAGGAGGGTTGCGCCGGCATTGATATCGGCGAATGTGGCCTTGGCATTCTTGGGAGAAGGTTTAGTTAGAGGGGAGGGATATGGTGCCGCAGGGGGGAAAGAGACCAGTATATATCAGGATGTACTGGTACGAACTCCACCTTTGTAGAGGTGGGCAGGACAGCGGAGTCGGTCAAGATGGGAGCCTCCCCAGGCTCGATCAAGACTGGGAGGGAGCGGTGGTGCCCTCGGCTGCTAAAACATGACCTAAAATTGTTAGCGCATAATACTAGGGCATAGGGACAAGGATGAGGCTCGTAAACTTAACTTACCCGTCTGGAGTCGGTTCCAGATTAGGGCCCTTGGGGGTTTGGCAACCCCGAAAAAAACCTCGCGAAGGCTATAATCACCACGATAAATGGTGGTGAATGTGGTCAGAGTGACCATGGTGGAGTTGGGATAAACGGCATTGTGATAGTTGACGAAGGAAAGATTGAACATTCAGGATTCATGGGAGAGATAGGATATAAATATCCTCTACCGATCAGGGTTGCGCCTGCCACTGGGGTAGATGTACCAGTACGGTAGCACCTGCCCGTCGACTTGGCAGACCGATGGGCTATGGGCATGTACGGCATGCCCATTTACAAGTCACAATTGCCGATTATTTTTTTACATGCAAAAGAAAAGGGTGCTTCTTTCCAATAACCATGATCTTCTCTCGAGTTCACTCACTCACAAGGTACAGTGGCGCCGGAACAGTTTCCAACTACTAGTAGCTACCTGAGATAGAATAAATTAGCCAATCTATTCCATCAAAGGTAGCTACTATTACACTGTTTAAAGAAAAATTAATTAACTAACATGTTAAATTTCTTGACCTTTAGCGGTACTTGGAGAGGGTGAATTTATCCGATGATATTCGTTGAGTCGAGAAGGACACTTGGGTCTGAAAGGGAGCATGAATTGCTGGGGCGGAATGCACCTCGAGTTGATGATGTACTTGGAATCCCCGTGAAACATCAGACCATAAAGCTGAGGCATTTGGATGCATTGAGTTGAGAAAGGATCTGATATGAACTTAATTCAACGACGGATAATCCTTTCCATTGAAGGATAAAGGACGATAAATCAAAGTGAAACAAATACCCCAGCAATAGAGTTGGTGTACCGCTCTGAATGAAAGTGGATCCCGACGTTCAGCAGGCCCGGTTGTGGCTCAGCTTTAGCTAGGAATAGGAAGGCCGAGGACCGTCCAAGGTGATGATAGTTTTGGCCCCCATTGCCGTAAAAGGGGCCCTCGTGACAAATCTCCGTGCCAAGATCGTAGATCTTCGGCCATAAGAACAAGAATTCCAAGGTTGTCGGCTGTGAATGCTATATAATCTCGTCGCTATCAGAAATATATGTAGGTGTTACTATGTCAGCAGAGCTATGAAGAATTCTCGATCCGCAGCAATTCACTCCATTCCAAGGTTGTCCGATTCGACATTCTCACGGATATTTTTAGTCGAGGTTCTGTGAAAAAGGCTCATTTTTCTTGCGCGTAAAATGAGCATTTATGACCAAACCGACAAGCTAGCTTGGCTTGCAGAGTTTTGATGTCATTATTGAGCTTGAGTTGCCTCCAAGTTGCGTATAGTGCATGTGTTAGCGCTTATTCTTCAGTGCCCCATTTGGGGTCTGAAACTAAGTCGGTTGAGTGAATCGCTTATGAAGATCCTACGTCATAACCTTCAGCGAGCTCACCCATGGATCGGAACTTGCGAATTTGGTCAGTGGAATTGTCAAAAATTATCGAATTGGGCCATGGAGAGACTGCGGCTGAGATGAGGACTGAATAATGCGGGATAAGTCCGCACGAAGGGAGCCCTACCGGAATATCAGCTGTCTATGTTAAAGGGACAAACGGTCTACAGCCCCAAGATGGGTCGGTGATCGACATTTTCACTTCCCGGGTGTCATTGGACAGGTCGTATGTACCTGAACTCTTGGCATCTTTGAATTCCGCCGCTGATCGGCGATGTATTATCCATATCAGTTTCGTCACAGTCAGACTTGAGTCATTAGGGTCAACTTACAATACTTGGCCCCATCCAGAGTAATCTGGCCCCTTTTGGTGGAGCTATCAAAATTCCCCGACATGTCGTAAGTTTCGTCTCTCTTAGCCTTCGTTGATAGTCGCAGGTCCAATTTGGTGACAGGCAGTGCACTTAACTACTGCGGTGTCTTCTTCTTAGCGAATTAACAAGAGAGAATGTGCTCTTGGACCATAAACCGAAGAGTCAAGCGAGTATTCGAGTCTTCATATATCATATTAATTTCAGTCAATGTGACGATAAGAAGGCGAATTTGAAAGGTACTAAGATGTGGACACCTGCTCAATGATCCATCCTTCGAACTCTATACCTTGTTCCAAGGCAATTAAGTCTCCACTACTCCTACTACATTCCAACAAACTGTATTTGATCCCTGTAAAAAAGGCGCAAGCTTCTTGGCGTCAGATTTTGGTGGCACAATCTGATATCGACGAGGTATAAAAGGCCCTCGAGAAGCTGCCCCAAGGACAACACAAGCTCTCAATTCCATTCCATCAACAAAGCCTCAACTCCACAATCAATACCATGGCTCCTCTCCGCACTTTCCTCTATATGCTGGCAGCTGCCGCACCCATCTACGCCGAGCACCTCAAGGTCGTCTGGTCATCTGGTGACTTCTCTACCATTTCCGGCCCGGCCGGCGGCAACCAGAACGGCCATTACTCTGGGTTCGCAATCATCAACGACGCTGGTGATGCAATCTACGACCAGGGCTTCCCCGATGACCACTCACCCTGCTACAACACTGGCGACGGCCGCACTTTCACCATTGAGGGCGACTGTTGGGCCACTCCTCGCAAGTTCCACTGCAAGGCTGACTTTGCTGGTCACCCTGACAGCTGTGCTGTGCAGGATGGTGATGGCAATGAACTTGGATCTGGAGACGGACAGACAGACACCAATTTCATTGGTATTGCTATCGGACAAGACGCCAGCTGCGTTGTCGAGTTCGAGTCTGACGATACCGATACCGCTTGTCCCAAGGACGATGGCAACGGCCCTCTTCACGTTACTTCCGGTTAAATTATGACCCGATGATTTGGAGGAGACAATTCTTACACATGTCAAACGTTTGGGATCTTTTTGTTACATAGTTATGACAGCATATATTCGGATTTAAATGAAAAAGAGCTCTACGAATTCTTGATGTAAGTTTATGTTAAGTACTAGTTAGTTTTTACAGAGTATTGTCGTGCGTATCAGGAAAGAAAAGGAGAGAGTCACGCGACCCGTGAGAAATGTGAGTGCGGAATTTAGGTGCGAGAATCCAGCAGAGCTAGGTGAGTTACACTGACCAGTAGATCGATAAATTAAGCTTAGGAGTATCTAGTGGGGCGTCATAATATAGTCTAGGAGGCATGTTTCTTGATGTATATAATGTATCTTTTGGTGCCCGAATAGGCTGCTGAAGTTCCGGTGATAAATGCACGTAATTTATCTCTTATATGAAAACTAAATAGATAGCCTGATCGAAAAATGCTGAGGCAATGCCTCAGGAATAACATATCGCCTTCTTCCGTTGCTGCCTGGCTCCCAGATAGCTTTAGTTATCAGTTATTCGATTGCAAATACATTCGCCTCTTTCATGGCTTTTGTCTTCTATCCAATAAAGTGCTGAATACTGCCATTCCAGGAATTTTCTTTCTTGCATAGATATGGTAATTATTTGACTACGACAAGCATGGAAATTTTGCCCCGCAAAGAGCCAGCGGGACCACTGGGGCATCGGGGTTCTCCGAAAATCGTGCAAAGTCGACCTCACAAGGTTTCGTCGGTAGAATCTACAATTGCATTAGCGTTGAATGTGAATTACACGAAGATCTGTTAGTGAGCGCTCTCAAATACCTTTTCAGCACTCACCCTAACAATTTGAAGAGTCCGGTTCGCATATCCCTATTTTATTGCGGCACCAAATGTCCTTGTATACCGCTTTTCATTCACCCACAACCTGATCCGATATACCACAAAACCTGTGGCCCAAAACTGGGAGAGGATAAATATGCAACCCTTTCACATTGCTGCAACTGGTTATAGTCTCAATTATCTCCCAGAGTACATTGCCCTTCGGCATGGGTTCTTCCGGGAACAGGGACTTGACGTGACGGTGCATATCCCTACGCCTTGGGACGGTGTGCTCGATGCGCTCGCCGATGGTTCTGCTACAATGTGCCTTGGAGGAATCTGGGTGCCGTCCATGTACCGCAACAGGGTACAAAGCTACACTGTCTTTGCACAGATTGCGAATCGGGCGCCTCTCGCCTTGATTCGGCGTGCCAGTGACAAATGTTTCAAGCTATCCGAAGTGGCTGGGCGCACTGTCCTAGTGAATTCGAGTGGAGGTGCCAGTTTTGGTCTTTTCTTCAAGATGTTGCTGCGTGAGAACGGCGTTGATGCAAGATCAGTCGACTATATCCAGGATTTGGGTGGTGAAATGCTGGGAAATCTATTCCAAGGCGGCATGGGCGACTACTTCGTCACCGACAGTCTCTCTGCACAGGCGATGGTTGCGTGCAACAGTGATGTGGCTATTGCCATGCATATGATCACGCAAGACGACGTCCCATGGAGTGTGTATTACCGAGAAACTGCCACAATCACACCAGAGATTCTAGATGCACAGAAACGGTTCTTTATCGCTCTCCAGAAGGGCATAGACTGGGTCCTCCTGCACGACGCAGAGTCATTCCAGGACGAGCTCTCCGAACTCTTTCCCAATATTCCAATTGATGTCGCTGTTTCTGTTACCAACGACTTTCGTCGAAATGGCATGTGGACGACCACTTCTGTGCCCCGCGGTGGTTACGACCGCTGGCAGCTGGGGCTGCGCGATGCGTGCCTGATAACGGAGCCAATTGTTTACGAGGATCTTGTTGATAACGCCCCTTCAGCCGCTGCGCAAATATCTGTGAAAGCCAGTTCCTGAATGATATAATTAGTGGCCTCAGGCACCGTATGCTGAGAACTATCCAATTAGATACCATCATTGTCCATCCAATCAAGGAAGTCCAGTAAGCACAGCCCAGAATGGCAGATAGTTCTGTAGAAGGCGCCAGAGATGCTCTTGGGATGGATCTTAAGACACGCGAGATTGAAAGGGCACATGCTCAATTTTATGCTTGACGTCGACAAACTGTTCTATCAAGACCGGGATGCGAAAAGAGTCCTTCAACCAGCAGGGAAATGAAAGCGATTGTTATTGTTTCTGATAAATAGCCAATTCCTTCTATCCGAAACCAGGGAAACTCGAGGTCTCGGAATTTCGAGCCTGGCGTGCCGGCCCCAAGTCTTTCTATGACCAGCGAAATCGAGGCCAAGAACTTGAGAATCACCCTATGGACAAATGTTACCTACTAGTACCTATTCGCATATAATACTAGGAGACTGCCACATGTTAAATGGCAACCGCGGGCTAATGAACATACTACCCGGCAAACTATGAATACAGAGCACTAGATATAGCGTTCTACAGGAACGAGATTCAATATAGATATTGTGCGATGTATTTCGACTTTTAATTCCCAACCATGCACCAGCCCAAGGGCGAAACAAAGAGAGTATATACCTATCCAGAACATGTGCAAAGAAAACAAGACATATGCATAAGCATCCACCAAGGTAGCCTGGCAGAAAGAGTGAGATAACAAGAGACTAAAGCCCAGGCAACGGAGGGAATTAGCGCTTGCCCTGGCGCAGTCTCTTCTCCTTCTCGTAATCGTTCGCCGCACGACCCTCCTCGCTCTGGATCTCGGCAATAAGCTTCCTGTACTTCTTCTCGTACTCGGAATCGCGCTCCTTCTTCTCGCGCAATTTCTCGCGTGCAACGAAGCTGGCATCCTTGCGCAGCTCGCGCATGGCACCCTTCTTCTCGCGCTTGTACTCTTTCTTGAGGCGGTTGGTCTCGGCACGCTCGCGGTCCGGGTCGTAGTGCTTGTCCGGGTTGAAATTCTCCTCGAACTTGGGGATGGCGGATTTGATAGCTAGCGGCTTGTGGTCGTGGAGGAAGAGTGGGCGGCGGGTGAGATGGGCTTGGGTCAGGTGCGCGTTAATCTTGTCCAGAGCAGATTTAACGGGTAGGACTTTGTTCTTGAAAGACTTGGATATATGCTGGAGAACGACTTGAGCCGGTGTAAAGATCTCGGTGAAGGCAGACTTCTCGGCCCAGATGTCCGAGGAGGAGCCGAGGAGAGAGGCGAATGTGGTAATAAGGGACAACTTTAGTTCTTCCTCGCCTTTGATGTCGTTAGGAGAGTTGATGACGTCGTCGAATTGCAGCTTCCGGGAGGAGATCTTCTTGGATGATTCCAGGCGGAGGTTCTCTGCGATCTTTCGAGGGGGGAAAGCTCTAAGCTCGGCAGCCAGTTCTGTAGGAGCCAGATTGCAGAGGGCATTCAACGCGTAGTTGATGAATTCAGGCATGTATCTCTTTGAGACGGCCTGGTACTGAACAATCAGAGTTGCAGCGAAGGCACCACTTGCCAGATCAGTCAAGTCCTCGACGTTGCACTGTCCCAAGTATCGCGCTATACACAAATGAGCGGGGGTGGAGACGGCGTGGAAGTGATCTGAGGTAGGGAAGATTGTCGAGATGCCGGACAGAACGACGAGGTCACCGGGGATGAGGTTTAGGGGGCGGACCTTCGATATCTCACGAAGGCGCGCACGGAAGGCCGTTGCCACATTAATGGCGTGTGTCTTGGCTAAAGAATGGATGTGACGCAGAATGTTCTCGATGACAGCGAAGGAGGGCTCCTCAGTCTCGTCGGCCATATAAGCGATATGCTCCACAAGGATCTCAGCGAACTTGCCGAGCTTATCCTTGTTGCCGGGCTTGAGACGCGGGTGGTGCAGAGCACGAATGCGCTGAACGATTGTCGGAACATCCTGAGCCGGCACATTCTTGATAATTTCAAGGAAACTATCGTGATCGGCCGGGCAAGGGTATGTAAAAGCCAGTTTACCGGTGGCAGATTGAGTGATCCCCACAGCTGTTTCAGTTGTTGATGTTGGGAGGGTCATTCCGTTGATGAGCTCATCCTCCTGCTCGGCCACTTCGGGTTCGTCGTCTTCTGAGAGCTCCTCTTCCTCCATATCGCTGCCATCCAGAGATAGACTGACATTTGACCTTGTCTCAACGAGGTCGTCGTCGATGACAAAGTCATCCTCATCCTCAACGCCCATATCGGCGGGACGCGGCACAGTCGAAGAGGTTGGAAGGCCAAAAGCCATCGCATCATCCTCTTCCTCCTCCGACTCATCTCCTGCGAAGAAAGAATCCTTATCGTCGTCTGCCATATCTTCATCGTCACTGACGTTCTCTCCACGCATTCGCTTGAGTCGATCATCCTCCAATTTTTTCAGTCGTTCGGCTTCCTCCTCGGCCTTTTCTTCCACAGTCTTCGTACGATCCGTAGGTGCAGACCGCTTGTCAAAAGTCAATTGCTTGAGTCGTTGATCGTATTGCTTTTCTGTGTCCTGCTGCTCCGGTGCTTGCATCATAGCCGCGCGCTCTGGGTTCATAGCCGCCAGATCCTGCTTGGCAGGCTCATCTTGCTTGGGCGGGGCCTTCATACCGCGGAGAGCCTCGAAGAGATCAGGAAGTTCCTTGTCCAACTCATCTCGGAGATCATCGTCATCTTCCTTGGCTTGTTGCCGCTCGTGCTTGTGGAACTTGGATTTGGCAATAACCTCTTTCATCACCTCGGCCTTAGACTTCTTGCGTTCGGGGTGACCCTCGCCCTCGGCTCCAAAATCAATGAAGTCCTGGTCTTCCTCTTCTTCCTCTTCTTCCCCATCTTCAGGGAGGACTCGTTTCCGTTTTCGCGATTTCTCGTCGTCGGATTCTCCACCGTCCAGGCCTTCGGCATCGAAATCGTCGAGAGTCTTGCCGTCGAGGGTCAATGACTGACCCATGTGGGTGAGTTGGAAATCCTCCTCCTCATCTTCCAGGTTGAACATCGATTCCTTGCGCATCTTCTTCTGGCTTTCTCGGGCGAATCGTTCGGCGGCTCGTTCTTCGGGGGTCATGGTGGGATCGTTTTCACCGAAACGGCGATCGACTAGTCCACCAGTCTTGTGACGATCTTTCATTTCCTTCAGCAGTGTGGCACGGCGCTGTTCGTAATGGTTAGCTAAGAACAACACCAGCTCAGAAAGTATCTAGATATGTAACCCACCCTTTCCTCGCCCAGAGACTTGGTAACACCTGGACGATACCCCTTCGCGGCTGTTGAGGGGCCATCGCGAGTTGTCGATTCAAATTTGCTTCTGTTGCTAGGAGCCTTGATCTCGAAAGGGTTGAATCGATCTCGAATTGCTTGCAGAGCGGCATTGCGCTGGTTCCGATTTTGCGCCGAGGCACCGGTCTTCGCATTTTCGCGCTTTTGCTTCTTAGACTGCTGGGGGCGGATCACACCGCTATCCCGAAGCGAAGCCTTCAGCTGCTTCAATTGCGAAGGCGGCATTGTTGTCTGGCTGGACTTTGCGGAGTGGGTTCCTTTTTTTTTCGTTGCTTCACGATTAAGAAAAAAAATGGATCCACCGAGGCGGTGACGATTCTGCCGACTATCGAGCGTATCTCCGCATCTCCAATTATCACCCACTTACACTACACATCATGGCTCCTTTCTCGGGGGATGGTGTCCTTTGGCTATGCCTAGGTGAGAAAGGCTGGGTCTGATTCGGAGAAGCAAGAAGCTGACGTTCTTAGGCATATCGCTTTTCTTCGCCGTGCGTGGAATCGCCACGGACTTACGCCAAGTCGTTGATCTCACCGAGATCAAGCATATCGAACGAGAAGACAAGATTATCAGTGAGGGGACGGAGGAAGGTGAGTGCTATATACTCTTGAATAAATCACCGGCTGCTTATACTAACACATTGTCAGTTCTCAAGCTAGATACACTCTTAAAGCTTTCCGAAAGCACGAGCCATGACCTCCGAGCCGCGTATGGCAGACAACCCCGTCGAGTCAAGCCACAAGTCACTAATTAACATTTAACAGAGCGCTGCGTATTATTTCAGAGCGATCGACCAAGGGCGGAACGCGTGATTTGTTACTGGATGATCTGGCATCCAAAGACAAGCTCCGGCAAGGAAGGGCATTGACTGCGCTTCACTTTCTGGTCTCGAACAGAGCGTGTATGTCCGCCATGGGTATACGATTGCTGGAGCTGTTGCTTACCTACCGTCAATAGTATCTCGAACTTCCGTTTGCACCCGGCTCCGAGACATCCAGACATATACAGCTCTGATCAATTGTCTTTGCAATTTTCTGGACGAGCATACCGAGCAAACGTCTACCACGAGTTCGCCTATCCTCCCCAAAACAAGACCCGTGGGCGAGAAGAAAGCACTTGCTATCTTAAACATTCTCCTTCCTGAAAATATACATGCTGCGATCGAGGCCGGCATTGTCAGTCGCTGGCTCTGCAAATACCCATTTCCCTGTGCGCTGCGTGAGCCTTCACGTCGACAGGACGTGGCTATTCTCATGAAGGCATGGTGGGCAGATGACGCAGTCATGAGTTCCATATTTGGGACATTGTCCTCGCACCCCGATGGTATCAAGCAACTCCGCAAACATGGCCTTATGGGCAGCATGATTGAGGAGAATGACCAGGATGACGATGAAGATGATGAAGATGGCGACGATGACGACGCAGACAGCGATGTGTGGATGGTGGACGGAGAGGATACAGCTGGTGCATACCCCGAATCCTCTCCGAGAAGGCATCGAGAAAGCAACTCTGCAGAGCAAGCACTTCGACGACGACGGAGGGAAGCGATGGTTTTAAGTGAAGGAGGACGGCCGCTCGGGAGAGCTGATATCATTCAGAGACCAGCTCAAGAATGACACCGCAAAATTTGCTACATTTTTCAGCCAATGGAAGACTGCGAATGGGCAGGCTATGGCTTTTTACTTTTGAAACTCGACTACATGTCTATGATACCCCATCCCAGATTAGGGAATATGATTGATTGATGTTTGAAACTTGTTGTGATGTTTGATATCTCTAGAGAATAGAAAATTTCCTAACTATAATCCTAGCCATGCCGACTTTGCTAAGTGGTCGGCCTTCTTGCGGCTAGCATTCTTGACCATGCCGAACATCTTCAGATCAGACAAGGCGCCATAGAACAAAGCCATGACAATACGCTCGTCACATTTATTGCCTTCCTCACTTTCAAAAATCGCAAGAAATGCCTGCCAGAGATCATGGACATTGACCAACGCACCGGATTCCAGATAAAGCTGATATAAGATAGCAGCGGCAGGCTGCTTAGCAGATATCTTGGCTTGGCTTTGATCGGCGTCTGACGAAGAAATCAAATAGTCGAAAGGGCTACCCATTGCACGCTCGATCGCAAAACGTGGACGAGGCGCAAAGTTATCCTTGAGCGGATTGCGCAGATCAAACAAAAACGCTTCATGCATGAACAATTCTTGTGGTCGAATCAGAATTTCCGTGAAATATTCTTGCAATGCAGCCACTAGTCGATCGATGATCTTGGTATACTCGAGATCCTGCCCAGAGAGGTTGGCCTTGCCTTTGCTGAGCTGAATGCGCTGCTGAACAACAGTTGTCTTGGTTACGGAGCTGTTGATGTTATATTCACTGCGTAAGAGCTCTTGGTCTGGACGGGTCTCCAGCAATGTGCCAAAGTCCGTTTTGAGCTCCGCAAGGGTTGAATCGTTGGATAAGGCTGCTGGTAGGGTTGCAAGAACACCCTCAAGTTTCTCGGAATCCATAGCCCTGACGGTAGCCAGCATATCATCAACAACCTGGGATTCGCCAAGCTCTCCAGCTAAGGCACGGACTGAAAGATCTGATACGGTTGACTTTTTCGTGCCTTGGGTATGCTGGAGACAGGCATGAATGAGAGTCACTGCCTGGAATATATCACGCATTCTTTGCTGGCCGATTTCAAGGTGGTTGAAGACCTCTTCGAGCAAATGTCGATCATTCTCAAGTAGATTCCGAACTTCCATAGGCGAGCCAGCTTCCACCAGGTCTTCACAGTACCTGCGAGTCTATTAATAAGAGGATTTTGCGCCACCATAGAAATCGCGCTTACATTCGGAAAGACGGCAGGTTTCTGATAGCCTCGATAAATCGGCCCTGGAATAATTCGGGTCGTTTGGAGTCTCCGAGTAGCGCAGAAAGAGGGTTGGCGAAGAAATGCGACATGCACGCATACTATCACACATTAGAAACTTGACGCTCCATCCGATGGAAAGATATGGCATATCTTACCTTAACCATACGACTGAACGCTTCCGGGGTTTGGAAGTAGTCGCTTGCTCTTTCAAACAGTGTGCTCGTGATGTTACGCCCGATCCACAACTTTCCATTCGGATTGGTTTGAAGGGCCTCATATATCCGGTCGACACAGTTACCTGCATCTTGAACTTCGAAATGCTTACCCTGGAGTAAAGAGACACAAGATCGAGGAAGTCGGGTTTCGAAAAGTTCAACAGATGTTGAGATACCAAGTAGTATAGTGAATGGAATACGATCAAGCCAAGATCTGGGAAAGCATTAGTAGTGGTCTCGAAGCGGCCTTGATATCATTCTCACTGGAACAGCGACAGCAGGTCTGTCAGAAGTGCTGGGTCAAAAGCCTCGCTATCTCGCAACGCAATAACCAACTTCTTTGTCCCTTTTCGTTGAACGTAATCGTTAAGCAAGTCCAAGTCATATCCGAGTACTCGAGGCCCCTTGTTATCTATCAGTATGGCATGCGTGGATGTCGTGGCTTCAAAAACCTACTGCTCGATCCGTGAGGAACTTTTGATATCCGTCATTGCCCTCGGTGTTTGTGACGGCCGCACGAATGACATTCTTCAACGAATTCTTCAAATTGGTTGCGTCGCCCGACTCCAATACCACAACGCCGCCCTCGCCGCTCGAGGTTAAGTGATCGTTTAGGCGAGATAGTAATCTGCTAAGGGACGAGACATTGGATCCCACTGTCACAAGAGCCGTTGGTATACATCCATTGCACCTAGATAGATATTAAGTTAGACAGAGACCATGAATTTGAGTGGTTAGGGGCCGTACGTTTGGGGTGACGTCTCTCTCACGAAAGACAACACGTCTGTGAGAACTCCCGCATCCACGTCTTCCAAAATTCCCTACATGAGAATTGTTAGCAGGATTTCTCCAAGCACCCTTGTTGTTCGATTTCCCACCTGGATCTTCTGTTCTTGTTCGGACCACAGCTGCTTGTAGGTGTTCAGTCGTTGTTGTACACCTTCGGCGCTCTCCTCTCCATTCAGTAGAGGTATGAACTGTTGCGAGTCGGATTTTGGGTCTTGGGCACCGGTAGAGGAGACTTTGCGACGCTTCTTTGGAGGTTCATTGGCGGATTTCCCAGGCTTTGCGGGTTGATAGATATAAACGCCCTTGTTTGGTAGCAGGTTAGCCTCGTATTGCAAGAGCAAGGGAAGTCAAAAACTCACTTGGTACTGAGACCTGTCCCGAGACAGGTCCAACGCTTCTTCGAGACCGTCTGGATCCATTGCTGGGCTCAATCTTGTTGAAGCGCGTCGAGGGATGAGTTGATGCCGGCGTAACTTCGCGGAGGGCGGAAGACGCTAAACCCGAACAGGGGAAATCGACGGAAGTCGTGCGGCGAACTTCTGCGACTCTTATCAACTTTATCAACCCACCTCCCACCTTTCTTCCTCCCCCCATGATCGATTAATTAATTCCATATGCTCCGCCAGGTTGTTCGAGGAGCTCGGTGGTATTATGCGGCTCGCAGCCCGTCGATTCCCCGACGTTCCTTTTCCGCTGTGACCGCGCGCCGTCTCGACTTTGGCGGGCCAAACGACAAAGTTAACTTCTACGAACAAGATGGCAAGAAGCGACGCAAGATTGACCCCGAAGCCGAGGATAATGAGGAAAGAGAGGAGGTTGAGCAGGAGCTGGCAAAGCTTGAAGCAGAGCTCAAGGAGTTAGAGAAAGGTCCTTTCGACCCCGACAGTCCTTTTATCCAAAGTTTGCCAGAGAACGACCGGAAGATTGCCCTGGAGGCCCTACGGAAATATGACGAAGAGAATCCGGCAGAACCGCAACCTTCGCTAAACGATGTATTTGATGGGGAATTGGATGATATGCTGAAGGAGGAATTCCATGGAATGGCGCTGGAGGAAGAGAATTGGCAAGATAGCGCCAGACAGCGTCGGAGGCTGGCTACCAAGAAGTTCGCTGAGGCAAAGCTCGAGGGCCCCGATTCTCATCCTTACGCTATTCGATTGAAGAATTCCCTACAACGATATACCACAAATGGAGCGGACGAACGCGCCAGGCAGGAAGTATGGAAATGCTATCGCCGGTGCAAACAGGCCATTCCAGGCTTTCTCGATGCGCTTCCAACAGAAGCTATGGACATAGTGTGGGAATCACAAGCTACCGACAATTCAGCCAAATCCGCGCGATCAACACACCTTCAAACCCTCGTTCAAGACGCAGCCGCTATCGACAAACCTCTCTCCACACCCCAGATCCTCTCCTATATCAAAGTTCTGAACGAAGGCGGTGATCCTGGAAAAGCACTGGAACAATGGGAGGCTTATCAAAACAAGCTATCTCAAACGAAGGAAGACCTGGAAGAATATTGGATGCTTGGCGTACGATTATTCGCGGCTGAAAACAACCCTCAAAGAGCCCAGGATATCGCATTGGCTTTTCTTTCGAATGACAACACCCGCCAACCACGGGTGCTGATACCAGTCATCACAGCCTGGGGAAGATTTCCAGGGGCAGAAGCCGAGGTCAAAGCATGGGCCTTGTATCTACAACTGAAGACATTCTTGGGCCCAGACATGAATATGGAAGACTATGATAAAGTCAGCATCAGTCTTCTTACAGCCGGTCGATTGGATACTGCAGTCGCAATTTTCAAGGACATGATGGTGACTGGGCAAGACCCAGCCAACGATTCCACGGCTCTTTACAAAGCAGCTCTCGGCCTGGCGGGTAATCTCCATGCTTCAAGCATCGATGAGAAAGCGGTCAACAAGGTGTCTCTTTCGGCACTCACACTCTTACCTCGTCGTTTCCAAAATCGATTCTTCTATGCAAGCTGGATGAAAAAGCTCATTGGAATGGGTCAGGTTGACTCTGCTGCCCTGGTAATCGAGCTCATGTACGAGCGCGGAATCAAGCCAGATAACAAGCACCTGAATGGAATAATGGCCGGGTGGCTCCGCGAGGGCAACGCCGCCTCACGAGACAAGGCCGAGCGACTTGGATGGGCCATGATTCAACACCGAATCGATGGTGTTTGGGAGCGATTCCAGCCAGCTAAACCAGCCCCTCAGCTTGAAGCGAATCAAATGGTGACCGACCCCAGCCGGATACCGAAATTCCTGAAGCGGGAAGTACCTTCTGCCGGTATCGAAACCTTTTCTATCCTGCTTCTGCACTATACCCGTCGAGGCGATGACGATATGGTGAAATATCTGGTCAAATGCCTTGGAGATGCGCAAATCCAACCAAACGCATACTTCATGAATCACCTCCTCTATGCGGACCTTCGGAAACAGGACATCAAATCCCTGTGGTCAAAGTTCCAAAGGATGTCTGTCAGCGTCCGACCCGATCTCGAGACATACGCTTGTCTATGGGATTGTGCCAAGATTCAATACGATCGCGGGCGCACTGCCTTTGATGCCAGCTTCCCATCTGCTCGTGAGCTATATGCCAACATGATCAAATGGTATTCAAAGCTTCCCTCGCGTGCCAGACAAGAGATGTTGTCGCAGTTCTCGAAGGATCTATATGACCAGATTATACGCTGCTTCTGTCTGTCAAAAGATGTTTCCGGTACACTCGTTGCTTTACATTCTATGCGAGCAATGTTCGGTTATACGCCAGATGATACCACTGCCCGCATGATAGTCTTGCAGGTAGCCCGCTTAGCAAGCGTTCCAACTGACACTCCCAAGCGTCGCCTTCGCCGCTTGTCCTCAACGCCCCGGAGCAAAGAGAGCATCACCCAGGTTACCCGCCTACTTGAAATGCTTGGCGAACGCAAATCCATGGCTTTGCGTACGCAAGGATTGAGTGTTGATCAGCTTGATCCCCACGAAAAGCAACAGTATCAGCTTGAGATCATGGCTGATCTGCTGCGTATTGTTCTGAGTCGTGCAGAAAGTCTTGACCCCGCTCGAGTGGAAGAAAAGCTAGCTATTGCTGCAGCGGAGATGCAAGTTGGAAACATCGATCTCGGTCCACCTCTAGGGGTGAATGACAGCAAGCTGCTTTAATTGCTGAGACTTGGTTTGGTGTTTTATTTGGAAGTTCACTGCATGGACTGGCGTTTTCTTAATTATTCTCTAAGCCTTGCATAGAAACAGGCCTGTATATTACTTTTTGTCGAATTTGAATCGGAATGTACACTTCCCTCTCTTAATTTATGCTCAATCACTATACTTACTAGTGTCCATGCATGGGCACTCTTTTCCCGAGATCTGTCAACATGAATCCTAGTACTACTAGTCAATCATATCCTACTAAAGCCATGCGACACACCCCCAGTCTCGAAAAGATTGAAAATCCCAAATAATACCCACATGGTAATTCTATATGAAATAACTATTGGATTGAAGACAAGACCAGAAAGAAATAATTGTACAAGCCCGTGCGCCGTTTATTTCTTGCCCTTGCCCTTCTTCTTCTTCCCACCACTCGGCGAAGCCTGGTTACTTGACGGGTCTGCCTCAACCAACACTGCATCATCGTCACTACCCTGTACCGAAGCTGCCGCTTTCGCGGGCGTCGCGGGTGCGGTCTCAGAAGACTTAGCGGCGGGGGACTGGGTCTGGGACTGGGTCTGTGGCGACGAAGTCTCATCCTCATTCAACTCCTTCATGAAGCTCTCCTTCACGCTGGTGCGCTTCTTCTCCCACCAAACGCGCTCCTCTTCGAGCGTATCTTCGTGTTCTTTGATTCTTTGGCGATAGATTTCGTTGTTCATCATTTCGTTGGCGGATTGGAAGATTGTCTGGCCCCAGTTGGGAGTGTAGGCGTTTGCCTGTGGAGAGAAGAAAGAGTTAGTCAGTAACAAAGTTCGCAGCAAGGCCGAAGGTGAAGAGCTAGCTCTGAAAGCAGTCTCTGAGCTAAAACTCCAAGATCCCCCATAGCGGGTTGAAACATACCTCGGAAACAACATCGCGCACCTCCTCCTCCATCTCCTTCTCAGCCCGCATAAATCGCTGCCACAGGTCATCGCCAACACTGCCGCGCTGGAGAAGTACAGACAGCGCTTGCTTCTGGTTACGCAGAGTCATGACGCGGCGGATATCCTCAGTCGCGCGGCGCAGGAGCGCAGCCTTCTGAACGGACTCGGGGACATTGGGAGTCTTTTTCTCGGATTGGGAGGAAGGGTCGAGGTGGAGTAGTGAGAAGTAAATATCACGTTGGAGGTGTGCTGGGAACCAGGGTTCCAGGGACATAGCTTTTTCTAGAGCGAAGGAAGAGGTGTTGTTAGCTCGGCGCTTGATTCCATCCCCTCGTAGTGCGAGGGGCAATGGGCAAAGAATACGGAATCGGAACACAGGTGGATTGTATTCCAAAGAGAGATAATTAGAGACGTACGGGCCTTGCGCTTTCGGTATAGAGAAGAGAATGTTGCGAGAGAACCAATGAGTACGCCCAAGTAGGCCAAAGGCACGGCGAGACTGAGCCAGTTCACCATGTTTGCGGTGCGGGTGTGGTAGATGTGCGGTAGAGAGTGTGTATCTTGTGAGAAAGGGGGCGCCGGAGGTCGAAAGGGGGTTTGTAGATAGTTCAAGCTCTGGTCATGATCTCAGGAGAGAATTTCGGAGCGAATTCGAGGTTGGTGGTGGAATTGTTGAAAGAAGGGTCTCGGAAACAAGGTGCAGGACCGCAAAGGCCAGGTGTTTAGTGGGTCGAACGTCACATGTCCACGAAGTATAAGATTCGAGGTCAGCACAAGACCTGTCGACAATAAGATTATGGGAACAATTTGGACATTTCTTTGAAGTGATGAAGAGTCTTCTACAGTAGTTTGATAATATTCGGATCGTGTTTCCATTTCTTTCTAGATGTACGTATTTAGGACCTCCCATAACTCTCCCATTTCGCTTGTACCCACTCTCTCACACTCACACTCGGCCTCGAAAAAAGAAAAGAAAAGAAGGAAACGAAAAGTCGGTATAGTGAACAACAATTATTCATGACAGAATGAAACGCCGGGCCTAGACATGACATAGGTTTGAAAAAATAACAAGAAATGTATTAACAGGGGGGAAGAAACGAAGATGATCGCAAAACAGCCTCTTAAAACGTCACCGGCAGCAGTTAGTATGGCTGATTGGCCATCTGCTGCTTGGTATTATGGCTAATTGGCCCGACCTCCTGCATGGACTGCATATCCTCCAAGGTCGCATTGAACGTTTCAGTGATACCCTTGGCCACAATTGTCCGGTTCCACTCGCCGCGCATACGCCAGATGTAGTCCATCAACCGAGCATTGACCTGCTCGAGCTGCGCCACAGAGCAGCCACTTGTTTGCTGAGTCAACTCTGTGTGCAGGTGCATAATGTACTCGTGGTCAATAACAAGTTCAGGCGTCGGTTCGCTATTCAGCAACGATTGCAAATTGGCGGAGGCATTCGCTGTGGGCTTGGATGCATCAAATAGAGGAGGCTGTGGCTTTGGCTGTGACTGCGAATGGCTGCCATTCAAGCCGCTATGCTCGTCTGCTTGGGTCAAGGCTTGCGAGTCGCGGGGTAGCGGGGAAGGCTGGCTGCTACCCCCTTGCTGAGTATCGGGCAGATGTTCCTCCTGCGAGACGCGATCAGGATATTGCGTAAGGTCAGGATACTCATGCCGTGAGACCTGGGGACTTTGTGTTTGGTTTTGTTGGGTGGACAATTGCTCGGAGGACTTCTTTTCAGATGTTGTCTGAGTAGTAGACGCTTCGTTTGTGTAATCAGCTGGTTGGGACCCAGGGGCCATGGGAGTCATGGGTCCCTTTTGTGAGAAGCTGGATAGGCCAGACTCTCGCCGAAGCTGCTGGGACGGCGCAGTGTGCGAGTATGCTGGCTTCGGCTGCGCAGAGGGTCCGAACGAGCTGTGTTGGGTATCCTTGCTGCCAGAGTGATCGCCAGAGTGATCCTCAGAGTTGGTCATGAAGACATCGCCGTCACCATCGCCATGGGAGCCATTGCTCTGGGCATGAGTGGACTCGTTCAAATCTGAGCCACCGCCGTTATGGTTCCCGTTAACAAAGCTGACATTTGACAGTTTGGTAGGTGTAACTGGACGCGAATCATGAGCAGAGAAAGCCTTTGATTCAGCATTACCAAGGAGACCGTTAGAAGAGACGGGTCGTGAAGCTGCCTTCTCCGCTTCTTCAGCAGCGAGTTTGGCACGCTCGATTGCCTCCTTTTCACGAGCCATATCACGAAGATAAACATTCTCACATTCTGCTAGGAGCGCTGGTTCGGCCGATTCGATAGTAGAAATATCAACTTCGACATTAGATAGAAGTTCATTCGCACGCAATAGTCGTTCTTGGTCGCCCAATTGGCGTGCATCCTTCGCGATTCGCTTGATGTCCGCCAAAAAGTCAGATGGGCGTTTGTAGTAACCATTAGACAGGCGTTTCTCCATTGTTACGATCTCCATATTGTAGAAGAACTTCCCGGACACGGTCTCGCGAAGACCAGGGACGCCGTGTTTATCGTAATCCTTCTCGAAAGGTCTGTAGGTATACGGATCGTCGACAGGAACATCACTAGTGACAATATTCGGATCCGCCTCTTCCCACAGGTATCGGATTTGTGCTTCATCGATCACTCCGGCCCGGAAACGCTTGTACTTCTTAATCTGGTCCATGATCGGCTGGATTCGGATCTTCAGGAGATTGAGGGTCTGACGATCCTTCTTCTTCTGAGCCTTAATCTGTTCTTTTGTCATTTGCGATTCAGGCGTGGGAGGTGGCGGAGGAGCAACTTCGAGCTCCTCGAGTTTCCGCATTTTGCGCTTTGCGGGATCAGGGAAGTCGGTTGGAGCGGTTTGAACGTATTCGATCAATTTCTCAAAGAATTCATGTCGTGCTTTGTTCCCAGGAGCTTCAATATCGAACATATTCATCTTGGAGAAACCGAAAAGTTCCTTGAGTAAGGCGGGATCCGTTTCCCTTTCGCCTGACTCGAGAACACCAAGTAGTAGAACTTGATCAGTGGGCGGTATTGAGTCAAGTGAATCCAAGAACGTGGATATTACAGCGTGGCCAACCGTTTCTGACCAGGAGTGAAGGTTCGGGATGTAGATTACACTTGGCTTGTTTCTTTTCACTTCGGAGAAAAGCTGGATTACAGTCGCCTCTGGCGACCTTGTTGAATCACTGAGAAGCGTTTGAAGATCGAATGCTTGAACGTGAAGACCCTCAAAATGATGGAGGAGGGCCGCTGCGAGATATTTCTGCCCCATTCCTCGAGAACCACGGAGAAGCAAGCGCGGTTTGAAGATTCGCGAACGATCAAAGTCCTGCATGATTTGTTCTCGTCGGAATCCATTTCCATCTGCCGGCTCCTCATACTGAGCTTCCTCTAGAGCAGTGAGTCTCTTTCGCTGGGGTAAGATCTCAGCCAGAGAAGCCTCAATATCGGCAAGCGCCTGGCGCAGCAGGGGTTCGACCTTCTGTGGCAATGCGGTTGCGCCAGAGGAAGTGGTTCTTTCAGAGGACGGGACCATCTTCTTGACTGCCAGCATGAAATCCTTGGGGATAACATCGATTTTCTTGGGGTCGATGATGAGCTTTTTATCTGATTTGTAGATCTGGGGGTATTCTCGCTGAACAGCATTGAGAGCAGCTTCGGTACAGAGAGCTCGCAAGTCGGCACCACCGTAGCCCTTGGTGATCTTGGCTAGCTCATCTTTGATATGGAGGGGAAGGGCAGGGTCCCACCCCTTGGTGTGGATGTCCAAGATCGCACGTCGACCTTCAATATTAGGCAGTGGGAAATAGAACTCGCGGTCGAAGCGGCCAGGGCGGCGAAGAGCAGGGTCAACTGAGTCAGGTCGGTTGGTTGCACCGATCACTATGACTTGACCACGTCCATCCATACCATCCATCAATGCCAGGAGAGTGGAGACAATCGATGCATGGATTTGTTCCTGTTTACTGGAACGCACAGGCGCCAGACCTATGATAGACCGATTAGCAAAAGAGCATTTAACGATGGGGATAACTTCTTACCATCAATCTCATCGAAAAAGATAATACTGGGCTGCGTTTTGCGTGCTTCTTCAAAAAGAAGTCGGAGCTGACGCTCAGCTTCACCGACCCATTTGCTCAAAGCATCTGCGCCCTTTCTCATGTAGAAAGTGACCTTGCGGCCTTCGGAGCTAACACTGTTCGCCAATGCCCGAGCCAAAAGTGTCTTACCAGTACCTGGAGGGCCATGGAATAAGACACCCCGAGGAGGGGTGATATGGAACCTTTGGAAGATTTCTGGATACAACAACGGAAGCGAGACCATCTCCTTGAGTTGATCGATGTGTCCCTGTAATCCACCCACACTGTCGAAGTTGACGTTCATATCCACACCAAGCGGATCCGCATCAGCCAGTGCTTGCTTGTCCTTGACCTTGCCGAAGTTGGCAGGTGTGCCAGAGGTATTTTGGGCCGGGTCGCCTGAATGAGTTTGAGGTACGAGGCCACCGGTAGCTAGGCCATGACCCTTCGGATGGTGAGGCTGAGGAATTTCGTCATCACTACTGTCGCTTTCCACGCCACCAGTCGCAGCAGGGGCTCCAGGAGGACCAAGGATCGCGGCAGGCCCACCTCCGCCGAATGGGCCATATGTTGGGAACAAACTTCGTTGCCAACCTCCACCGCCGCCACGCCCACGGCGAGATGGAGACTCGGTGACTAAATCGTTGTCGGCATCATCGGCTGCCAGGACCAAGTCAGGACGGATGATGCGATAATCAACATCCTTGCGGCTCCGACGAGGCTTTTCATAAACTACCTCTTGCGCCATACGGCGCCGAGGGCGACCGCCTCGCAGATCTTGCAGTTCTTCGGCAAGTTCCTCTGCGACTTCGGACTGGGCACGTGAAGGTCGTTTGCGCAAACCGGCACGCCGGCCAGTGGCGCTGTCTTCTTCTTCATCGCGAGCCCGGCTTTGTTTTCGAGGCGAGGATTTGGCAGAATGTGAATCCACAGACTCATCGTTGGAAGCTTCTTCCTCTGGTTCGAAGTCGCTCTCGTCGTTCTTGCGCTGTGAGGATGGCTTCTTGCGGCCAGACCGACGGCGTTCAGGTTCTTCAGTCTCAGGCTCCTCTTCGTTCTCTACCTGGTCCCGATTCGGCCGGCTTCGTCGTCGAGTAATAGGTCCTTCGTCATCTTCATCCTCGTCCTCGTCATTTTCGACCTTCGCGTCGCCATTCTCAGACTCTGGGACAACCCCATCATCATTGGCCATGTCGACGTCACCATTATTATCCTCGGCATCGGGAACAGCTGGCGTATCACCTTCGGCAAAGCTCTGAGGCGCACTTTCCATGACTTCCAGGGTTGTCTCCATAACCTCACTCAAGACAGGTTGCTTCGATGATCGGCGGCCCCGTGAATTCCGGCGCAAACCTTCAGCCTCTGGGCTGAGAGTGCCACGTTCAACGGTCTCCATATGGCGTCCAGAATTGGTCAGAGCATAAATGTCCTCTGAGGCGCCACGGGTACGACGAGTCATTCTTCGAGTAGCAAATTGTGGTTGTTGTAGAATTTCGGGGTTTAGCTTTAAAGTAACGATGGCAGATTTCTTCTTGGGCGAAGGTCCATCGATAGCGTCTTCAGCTTCTCCGTCGGCATCTGAGTCGGCATTCGCGTCTTTTTCTGATGACTCCTCGTCGGAAGGTTCTTCATACATCGGTCGAGATTGAGTTGTTCTTCGACGCGCAGTACCTCGTGCATTGCGCGGAACATTAGGGTCGTCTTGTTCCGGTTCTGATTCGCTGAAGGATAAATCCTCATCGCTCAGATCGAGGTCATCGGACACAATATCATTGTTCGAATCACGACGTCGCCTCTTCTTGGCGTGTCCGTGTCCGGGTTTCTTTCTGGAGCTTGACTTTGATCTTCGTGGGGCGGGAGAATCGCTGTAGTCTTCGTCGTTCGAATCGGATTTGTTGGCGAGCTCCTCGAGGGTGCGCTTTCCGCCGCGCATGGTGGGCGAACGAGGCAGAGGGAGGGTTCAGACTAGTGGAACACTTGGGTCAGCCAGGGCTCAGAGGAATCGCGACAAAACACCAAACTGAGGATATATTGGTTGAAAATGGGCTAAGATTCGATGATTGTCTCAATAGTCGAGTGCATCGCGATAGCAAGGACACTATGGGGAGCTTACAAAGGATAAGACAGATCGGTTGCGGCGATGAAAGAAAGACTGGGGTAGGAGGCGCGCAGCCCACAGAGAATGGTTCCCTCAGTCGCAGTCGATGGCCCACGGGACAATTGCTGATCGACGGGTTGAAGTTGGCGACAGGAGGGATGGTGAGGCGCAACCGGTAACAATCGGTAACAATCGGTGGAGGTCTCACGGACTCGGATTTGACGCGTCCAAACTAGAGGGATCTAGACAAGGAGAGACCTCTGGGATAGCAACACAATGCAAGATGTGACAGATTGCAGAGCAGTTAGAAATACAGCCCTTCTATCTCGATCAACACGAGCAGTGAATGACCCAGGGCGGAAAGGACTCGCGCTTGGGCTGAGTGGTCCACCAGCCACAGGGGGAAAGTGTGGCTGGTGGGTTAGTCATCCCAGCACGGGCCACTCGGCCATCCTCAGTCGAATACCTTCGGCTTCACCCTGTTGGCCCATGCCCAAGTTCGACCCCCATAAATGATGGAAGGCGAGCTTATTTAAGCTCGTCATTCACTTAAAATAATCATATCCAATGTGATAGAGCCCCGATCGCGGTGTATCGGGCCCCAGGCGCGATGGGGAGGCCGGGGGATCATGACGGTGAAAGGAGGTGTCAGAGGACAGTTAGGGACTTGGAAGAAGCACTCCTGGGCGCTTTCTAACATTTGGGTTGTGGCTCCTTCCTATGCCTGCCCGCCAGAATTCAACCGGACCTGATATCATGTGACTGCTGACTCATCTATAGATCGGGCAGTGGCTGGTGCGCGAAACGGAGCTTAGGCCAGAATCTGTCCATATTATGAAACGATGCTGGTAGATATAATCAATGGTAGACGTTTTTTGAACATTTAACTCTCTTGTGATGCTCAGATGGCTGCCTCGCAATAATTTCAGGGTTGGTTAGATTCATGATATATTCAAGTTCTCGCCGGAGCCCTGGAGGTAACTACCAGTATGTGCCAATATATACAATGGGCATGAAGCGATCATCCAGTCATAGCCCTGGAGATAATACAGTAATAAATTTATGGCGGGTGGTAATTTGAGTATTCCTCGCAAAGGACACTTCTAATTAATTTAGCATCTTATCAACTTGAATAATTACAGCCCTGATTTATCCAAATTCCAAGTCCACTCCGTCACTCTCAACCCAGTGCCAAGACCACGCGTGCCGACCCCAAATCCACGCTAAACCCCATTCGTCATATCCGCGCTCCCTCAAACCCCAGCCAGCAACGTAACACTTCCAGCCAATCCACAATACATCATACATCAACTCAGAAGATGCTCGTCCGACAATCAGCCCAAAGATTGGCTCCCGCCTCCCGCCTTGGGCTCGGGCTAGCCGCCTGTGCGCCAGCCAAGCGCTTCCTCTCTTCAACGCCGTTACTGCGCAACGCCGAAAAGCCCAGTGCCTATCGGGAATCGGTAAGTATCTGTCCTGGGAGGGGGCTTCTCAAGACCTTTGGATGTCCATCGCGATCCACGAGGGCACGTTTTGAATATAATGATGTACTGACAAGTGGCCAGATGTCCAAATATAAGACCTTCATGGGCCCCTTCGGCAAGGTCTTCCTTGGGGCAGTCCTCACCTATCAAATTATCTACTGGAGCTGGTTGAAGCTGGAGATGGACGAGTCGAAGTTGGAGAAGAACGGTATTTATTATTTCTAGCTCCTTGATGTTCGAGATTCGATGCTGATGTTTCCCAGAAGAAATGGCTGGGTTGGAGAAAAAGGCTCGCGAGTTGGCAGCCGCACAGAAATAAAAGTCAGCGACAACCTGATATATCAATTGTACATTATTTTATCTACATCTAGATCTCGAATTTTCACTTCCTCGTCATCACAGAGGGCAAAGAGCAGAGCAAATCATAGTGCAGCTCATAGCGCCGCCAAAGTCATGCGATGGTGAGGCTGATGGTCGCCCCTCACCCACTGAAGCGCCCGGCTTCATATTATGCTTTATTCCCTTCAGGAGATGTTGATTTGAGATATTTCCTATGACATTATGTCTACCAATGTATCATTTGGTGACACAAACTCAGGATGCCAAGTCGTGACTAATAATGGCACTATCAACTATTCAAGTTCGAGCGGTCCTTCTCCAGATACTCCAAAATTCCAAAATTCACTGGAACCCATTAGAACTTTAAATAATTGCGAAGCTGATGATTATCACTTGGTTAGAGGACGGTGACAATGAATGCCTCTCGGCTCTTCTATCTTCGCACCCCGTAGTATCCGATCCCCATCACCACATGAAGAACATCGAACACGCGAAAGGTGGGCTCTTGAAAGGCTCTCACGAATGGATACTACAACACCAAAACTTTCTTCAATTGCAGAATGACACCGAAAAGCAACTCCTCTGGATAAAAGGTGACCCTGGCCACGGGAAAACGATGCTACTGATAGGTATTATTGAAGAGCTGGAGCATTCGGCCCCGGAGGCTACTCTTGCCTATTTCTTTTGCCAGGGTACAAATGCGCTCATGAATACTTCCACAGCTATTCTACGCGGCCTCATCTACCGACTCGTTCGGAAAAGGCCTCCCTTGATAGCCCACCTTCGCGAGATATATGATCGCCACAAGAGCATATTTGAAGACGGGAGCTCTTTTTTTGCGCTGTCAGAGATAGCTACTCGCATACTGCACGACCCCGAGCTCGGGAAGACATATGTCATACTTGACGCACTTGATGAATGCGAAACGAGTCAGGATCAGTTGTTATCGTTTATCGCTCAAAACGTATCGGCCTCACCTTCTGTGAAATGGATTGTTTCCAGTCGCAAAGTGCCAGCCATTGTTAATAAACTCGGTCGAATTAGATCCGATATGCAACTGCTTTTGGATCTAACAGAAAACCAAGAGGATATGGCTAGTGCCGTGGAATATTACATTGACACTAAAGTTGCGACCCTAGAGGCCTTAGGTGATGACGAAGAGAAGCGAGAGGAGGTCAAAACCACTACGCGTGAGAAGGCAGCCCATACTTTTCTCTGGGCAGCCCTCGTCATTCAAGAGCTCGAGAAGGTTGATGATAGGGATGTTCTATATGTTCTCAACAGTCTACCGTCTGGGCTTGAAGGACTCTATGGCAAGATGATAAGCCAGATAAATCACCTTGGTTGGAAAAATCCAGAGTTCTGTCGTCGGATCCTTGCGACAGCTACCATCGCATATCACCCCCTTGCCTTGTCAGAGATAGCAGTCTTGGCTGGGTTACCCAATGGAATATCGAGTGCTTCTAGGAATGTCAAGAAGCTTGTGACCATGTGCGGATCATTTTTCAGTGTTCAGGATGACCTCGTGGAATTCATTCACCAATCAGCAAAAGACTACCTGAGCAGCACTGGAAAATCTACGGTCTTTGAGGCATCTTACGCGACTACTCATTTCAACCTCTTTTCACGCTCAGTCGAGGCCATGTCAAACAAGCCCAAGCGAAATATTTACCAGCTTGATTCTCCTGGAACTCTTACCAAAGGAATCAAGCCCCCAGATCCTGATCCGCTGAGACAAATTCGCTACTCGTGTATCTGCTGGGCTAGCCATTTTTGCGAGGCAGGCGAAGAATGTAGCGAGGCTGAATATGCACTCCGAGATCATGGCGAAGTGCACCAATTCTTCAACAAGCATGTTCTTCACTGGATCGAAGCTTTGTCCCTGATTGGAGCAACCGGTGACGGAATAATCGCGGTCATCAAACTACAAAATCTGATGAAGGTAGTCTACATGAAAGTTTTAAGCCAAGAATTATAAGCAATCTAACCTTCTTTAGAGCTTTGTCAGGGAGCTTATGTTCCCTGATCTTCTTCAGGACATGTACCGCTTCTTTCTTCACAATGCCCCCCTCATCCAAATGGCGCCTCTTCAAACATACGTTTCTGCATTGCTATTCTCCCCTAAAAAAAGCCTGACCCGCGAGCTATTTACCAAGGAAGAACCTAAATGGATATTGAAGAAACCGATTGTCGATGAAACTTGGAGCCCTCTGATTCAGACCTTGGAAGGTGTATCAGGTTTCAAGGCTGTGACTTTCTCACATGACTCCAAGCTTCTGGCATCGATCTCGGCAGACAGAACAATTTCAGTTTAAGATATTCCCACAGGGCTTCTCAGAAACAAGCTAAGGATAGCGTCTGATGAAACGATTGTTGACAAAATTCCTTGGTATTCTCCTCCGACTCAAGACTGCTGGCATCAACCCACGGGGAAGCGGAAGGAATTTCAATCTGGGACGTCGTGACAGGTAATTTGAGGCAGATCGTTCAATGCGATGACAAAATCGAAGATTTAGCATTCACGCATGATTCCAAGACCTTGCTAGCTACCACCAGATGGGGCGTTCATGATATACACACCTGGGAAACAGAAACGTGGTCGCTCACAAACCATTTCCAATCGCTTGACCAAGACTTCAAGTTCGCTAAAAATTCGAATTTGATATCATTTTCACCAGATTCGCAGTTTCTGGCATTGGCTGTCGCATCGGAGGTTCGAATTTGGGATATCTCAGTACCTCAACCTTCGCAAATTTTTACTCAGAGTGGAATTAGGAAGTGGAATCGAACGCTTTGTTTCTTCGATCGATTTCTCGCATGACTTTGACATGTTAGCATGTAGGACGCTCGGTGGTACTGTCTTTATCTAGGATACTGCTTCGTGGTTGTTCAAGAAAGCTTTCAATGGCCACCGCAAAGAGGTTAACTCGTTAAAATTCTCCCAAGACTCGAGACTATTGGTATCAGCGTCAAAATACGAGAATATGACAATCCGGAGCACCTTCGACTGGTCTATAATCACGACGCTGGATGGGTCTGCATTCGTTCAATTCTCACTATCACATGACAGCAGCCTACTGGCATCAGCATCAGATCTACTCGGCGGTAATGTTAGAATCTGGGATATGATGATGTTATTGAACGAGAAGAACAAGTCTCATGATAAAACGGCCCAAGGACCATGGAAGCGTTCGGCGCTTGATGATAAACTCCACTTTTCAACAGATCTGGAGCGAGTTGCACTCTTACCGCCCAGTAACACCGCTGTCACAATCAGTCAGACTTCCACTGGGCTCATTGAGAAGCAACTAGACATACAATTTCGTATCTCACTGGATCTATCCCACGATTCTAGTCTTTTTGCCTATATCTCTGCTCCAAAAATATCGAATTTCATACGAAAACGTACTTTTGTCATAGGAGATACAAAATCCGGGACCATAATTCATCGCATACCCTCAGATGGCGCATTTAGTGGCACATTTTCATTTGACATGAAATTGTTCGCCTTCATTGCAAGTGAAGCCCTGGAGGTCACATCAATATTTATAACGTCAAGACAGGAGCGCGACTTCGTACATTAAATCATAATGTCGAGTGCAAGTGGAAGTCATCATCATTTAACACAAAGAGTGTCATTTTCTCGCGTGACTCGAGACTGGTGGGCCTGGACTATCTACAACATGTCGTGATATGGAATTTGGAACTTCCCGCTTCCGAGCGCCCATTAATCAAGGCGCCATTCAATCCCGATCCCGATGGGAACTTCGCATATGTCGCTTTCAGCGATGATTCAACAGTAGTAGCCGCATCATGGCGTGCTCCTCGATCTGGCAGACTTCAAAGCGAATTTCCCTATGAGCATTGGATTTTCATATGGAATACTTACAGCGGCGCACCCAGGCAGACCATTATAATCCTTAACCCCAAACCAACTAGCTGGCGCCCCAGCAAGCTTTCTTTCGACCCTGATAATAGTTGGCTGGTCGCTGGGTTTTGTTGTATCCCTATTCCAACAATTGATCTGAATCCCCAAGACGACGGTGCCACGAGGAACGTCGTTAGAAATGCCGAATACCTAGGCTTTCATTTCCACCCAATAACTGATTTCTCCTGGGTTGAATATAAGGGGAAAAGAGTCCTCTACATACCGCCAGATTATCGGCCATCATACCGGGACGTCGAGGGAGGTGGCGTTAGCTTTGTTCGCAATATCGAAACAACCCGATCTGCCTCAACATCTCCCGTCGCTACTACAACGATAGCCGTGCAGAGTAGGACTGGGAAGATTTGGCTAACAAAGCTTTCCGAGACTGAGTTTGATAAAGAGAGAGTGAACAGCGTGAAGAGCTCAGATACGATGGAGATAAAACGCGTAGTGACGTTCGACGAAGATACTGGGCATAAGAGAAGGAAGGGGAGGAAGCTGATACGCAACGACTAAATATGATATCCAGTGAAGTATAGACAACCCAATCATCAATATCACTTTCCAAGCTTGTCCTAGCTCTTTGTAACTCGTCATCTCCACATATCGTCGGATACATCACCACTTCACACTTCTGAGCTTCAATTCCAATTAATATTCTTACTAATCCACTATATTAACTTTTTGCACATCTCTCTTCACATAAATTGTTGAGCCTGAGATCCCTCGGGCATCCAAGATCGTCTTGGCCGTTACTGCCTCGCTTTCTCCAGATCTCCACAAAATCTCACATCATCACCACTTCCACGGTTCTGAGCTTCTGTCACAGATAACACACCATGCTACTACTTCATCTCTCGTACTTCCTACATAAAATCTCTAAATCCTTTCCTGAACCAAATCAATCATGAAAAAATGGTATAACATTATACAGAATATTCATAAACCATCCACACCACATCAATCTATCCCAAAATTATCATATCACATTAAAGACCAGGACACCTCCTCTTCCTCCTCTGACCTTCCCCCTCATCATCCCCACCCCCAACTTGAATCCTCGTCCTCGAAGAAC
>JAVMSB010000287.1:0-41296 GCA_031761475.1 Penicillium pancosmium | reverse complement strand
CGGTGGAAGTAGGGGTGGGGGTCGACGTGGGAGTCGGGGTGGTGATGGTGACAGGCATCCAGTTAAGGTCCTTGGGGCCCAGAGTGTGGGAGACGGTGACGGTACCGTCCTGAGCCACGCAAGAGGCCGAGGTAGTGCCGGCAACGTTGCAGGAGACGGAGGCAGTGTTGCCCTTGCCATCAGGGTTGATCAGCTGCATAGAGGTAGGGGCAGCGATGGCAGTCATGCCAGCACCGGGAATACCGCAGGCGGAAACGCTGGTAGGGCAAGTCACCAAGTAAGTGGTGGCATCGCCGCTCTGTTTGTTTGTTGTTAGCGGATGTTTTCGGGTATAGATATTTCGCGATGCGACAAGACTTCGCGATAGACCCTAACGAGTCCGAATCGCCTCGCGCGTCTCGCCACATCACACAGAATCATGTACATACCGAGCCCTGAATACCGCACTCGAGGTCACGGTCCTGGAAACCAGGCAGGAGAAGGTTGGCGGTTTTACCCGCAGACACGGCAGAGGCACCGGCCAAGATAGCAACAGTTTGGAAGCGCATATTGAGAGAATGTGAATGAATGAATGAACGAGTGACGGGTACACAGTACTTGGAGTAAAGTCGACTAAAGTATAGCGACGGTATTAAAGAATGACTGGATTAAAGAAAGTAAAGGCAACGAAGCGCCCGGCAAGCGTAGTGAAGAGTGTGCAGCGTGAAAGAGAGAGAAAGAGACCGGGGGGAGGCCCCGGGGCGATACGCTCATAAAAGTACAAGAGCGGGCCAAATGCGAGTGCGTCTTGGCATGGGGGCAGAACCTGCTGGCTCTACTCCGTACGAGTAATTCTTGGCCTCGCATCGTGGTGATTGGGGCCGTGTGTGTGATGGCGGGCAACACTAGAGGGAACGGGTTCAGGCACAGGCCCAGGAACAGGCCCCAGGGGTTCCCCAGTCGGACCCTTCACAGGGCACAAAGTGGAGACGACGAGCCTCTAGTGCCGTGTTCCTGCTTGTTCCTGCTGCAGCTGTGGAAAAGGGGCGAGAGCTAATTGAAGCTAAATGGGGGGCGCTAGACTCTCTCGAGTATAGACGCCGGTCAGAGCCAGGGTTGGCTTGATTATGACTGGAAGAGGTAATGGGTTGGTCGCTCATCATCACCGCCAGGCGAGATTGCGCTCCATTGCAAGTTGTCCACTCAGAGATCGGCGCAAATTGAGGCCCATTGTGAGGTCCATCGAGAGAGTCTAGAGGAGTCCAGATCGTGGGTGGTGGAGAGTGCGAGAGGGAAGGAAGATGAGAAGTGCAAACTCGAACTTGAACCCGAAAGGAGAGCCGGGACCAAGTCGGGGCCCGCTTTTCCGGGGGTGTTCAGGTACCACACCAGTTCATCGATTTAATTAATGACCACGTTAATTTAGATTAAATATTGATGTGGCTTGCCCCTGGATTGCTGACAACGCGGAGTACAATTACTACATGAGTAGGAATATGGGTAGCTACTCGTACTTGATCACATCGGCTCTTTTGCCGCCCTAGATATGCCGCATCCTGAAACCACACTATGAATAGGCGCATACCCTAGGTAGCGCAGTAAAACCAACATAAACAAAAGCACGAAAAGTCTCAATTTTTGGCCCCAATTCTCCGTCATTAGTACCCCTTGGTCGGGGGGTTGGAGGTGAGGGTGAGGGGTAGGGCAGGGCTACAGAGCCACCGCCATCCTCGGCGCAACATGATTCATGACACCACACACAATCCCTGTCGCAAGCAAGATCCCATTGAAAATAGCCATAATGTAGAATGGCGTGCCCGAAGACCACTTGTCGAACAAGAGCCCACCCACCTTGGTGAGCAGCAAGATTCCCGCCCCACCATACAGGGAGTAGACGCCCGCGATGGATCCCTTTAGATGTGACAAATGCTGTAACCGCCGATTAACTGATCCTGCAAGCAGTGACTGATTCTCGTCCGATTCCCCACCCTCGCCCCGTGAGCCGTTCTGCTCCTCGTAGATCTTCCGCAACGTCTCATCGTCGATGCTGACGCTCAAAATCCCGTTGCTGAGCACCGCCAAGCTGCAGACAATGGCGCCAATCTGGCTAATCCCGACGAGAGCCATGATTACAAAAACTCCACCACTGCCATCGGGTCCCTTGTACTGCGGACTCGGTAGGAGCCCAAAGGACATGTATCCCACCACTCCCACAAGGGCCGCGAACAGAAGCGGGAAGTTGTAGCGTCGGGACTTGTCTGTCAAGTACCCAAACGCTGGTGCGGCAATTAGAGCCACGAGCTGAGACACCCCTGTTAGGATGGAAGCGACTATGTAGGCTTTGGGGCACGCCCGCTTGATCTCCCCTAGGCCCGAACCAGGTGTCGGTTCATGTAACTCGTCGCAGAGCCCAGACACTCGATAATAATGGTTTACAGCCAGGGGAATGAACAGGGAAATTCCCACCGACGAAGCCCGGGCGACGAAGCCTCCC
The DNA here is from genome assembly GCA_031761475.1 of Penicillium pancosmium. Lineage (NCBI taxonomy): Eukaryota > Fungi > Ascomycota > Eurotiomycetes > Eurotiales > Aspergillaceae > Penicillium > Penicillium pancosmium. Next base: position 38,823 of record JAVMSB010000287.1, on the reverse strand, counting down.
ACATATCCCAGCCCGATGCTGCGATTGCGGAAACCAAGCAGCATAGCCGTCGTCAGCTGTTTCCAGTATGGCATTCTGGATGGTGATGTCCTGGAATCATCATAATCGTCGACATCCTCGAAGGAATCGCATTTCCACAATGAACTCCATCCTTTCTTCTCTTCACCAGGAAGATTGCGAAGACCGATGAAACTGATCAATCCGATGAGCAAAGCCACAGCGGCAACCAAATAATAACTACGCTGAATTGCCTCGGCCGGCGAAAGGCCCAGCTTCTCAAATCGAGCTGGAAGGGGCAAGAAAACACTGAGCGAAACAAGGGCGCCACATCCCGCGAACAATCCAACAAATCCAGAAAGTCGAGCGGAAGGCGATGCCACGGAAGTACCGGATCCGCCACCAGCAGCTCGCAATCGCTCAGGCGTGATCGTCAATTCAGATGAGACGGAGGCGCGGTATGAACAGGCGGCGTGTGCTTTACCCGTCACACTCGGCAGGACCGCTGTGACCATAGTTGACACGGCCGAGCCACCAAGACTGAAAAGCAGCCTTCCAAGGAGAAGTTGAGGGTAGACGTTCGTGGCCTGCACGAAAAGAACCAGCGCAAGCGCGATAATCAGATACCCCACAGTGCACACCTAACACCACGTAAGCAATGGACAATGTTTAGATCGCGTGTGGAGGGAGAATGGTAACATACATGGCGGACACCTATACGGTCGGAAATAACACCCCACAAAGGACAAGCAGCCAGTGCAAGTAGCTCGTCTGCGAAGCCGAGGGTGCCGACGGCGTCGCCCTCACCATTGTGAAGCCCAATGAGGTCAGTCACCACAAACGAGACAGATGAGTTGATGAAGACTAGGAATGCGATAGAAAACGGACAGACACCCAACAGATAGGTTAGGGTCTGCCTCCTAGAGGCAGTGAAAAGGGCTGGAGATGATGCCATCACCATCGTCAGCGCATTGCGTGGATGGAAGAACGAAGAATGGAGGAAGAATCAAGGCGACCATCACGATCGGCGGGTTTCAGTCCAGCTTGTGGCACCAACGCGGGGAGTCACGTGCTGATCAGATAACAGGGAGATCCTTCCCGATCGGGCGACCTTTGGGACAACCTTACTAAATATTGAGTTAATTACATTCTAAGGCTTCTCTACAGCCTTCGCATATTATTGGTAGTATAAAAAGGCTTGAAAGAAACTTCCCCATTTCGCTGATTGACTGGAATCGCCGTCGTCACGAGAAAATACTAGTATAGGCTAGCTGTCCGTATTTCCTGGTCTTGAAGACTCATCTCTAGATAATCCTTTAATATACCGTAGGGTACCGCCTTTGGTCCGCGCTGGCAGATAATGAGCTTCGTTCATGATCCCAAATTTGAACATTACTACGAAGTCACAGAGAACCAACAACGATATTCGACATCGGAAAGTTCCAGATTTTTCTACAGCCTAGAGTTTCCAGTGCCTGAGGTTCATCGCGTAATGTGTTTTCAATTCAGGACCGAAAAGTACCAGGGTGTCCAGCTTCTAGTCCTTTGGGATATATCCAACCTACTGTTTGAGTTCGCGTTTTCTAACCGTCGCCCGCACGCTCTCTGGGTAGACGACCCAGAAGTACGGATTGGACTTCGCTCGAGGCTCGACAAGATCGATCTAAACTGTAAGTATGGGTCATTGACTGTACGCCCGAAGTCCAAGTACTCACATCGTAATTCATGAAGAGTGCTGTGACGAACTTCTTGATTTCAAAAAGGGCGACATGCTGGCCCAGACAACCTCGTGTTCCGGCCCCGAACTGCTACAATCAGACATTGCTCATACCAGGGAGGGTGGCTAGACTTGACTTACACTAAGCAGACTGGCTTCAAGCTTTCTGATATGTGACGGTTCGCCTTCCAACCAGCGGCGGGGGCGCCACTCATCCGCATCGTCACCCCATGTCGGCTTAAAGCGGTTAGTGATATATGGACTCATGCCAACCACAGTGCCTCCAGGATAAAATTGACCACAGATTGTGGCGCCCTCTGCTGGAACTACTCGTTCAAGAGGCATAGAGAATGGAGAATCGAGCCTGAGCGACTCTTTGATACAAGCGTCTAGGAAGGGGAGGTTCTGGAGCTCATGCCATTGGGGGAAAGGTAGAGTGAGCCCCGTCTCAGTGCTTTGCTTATCCCGCAACTCGGATCGTACTGTTTCTAGTGCGTCGGGGTGTTCTACTAGGAAACAGACCACAGATCGAAGCATGGAAGCTGTGGAGTCGGCCCCGCCAAGAATATTGGCAAAGGTCCATGTTGACACAAATCGAAGTGGCACATTATCCTTTCTCTCCTGGGCATTGAGATAATACCCGAGGAAGTCACCTTCTGCAATGGGTCCGTCGATATTTGCATTGGAGGGTGACTTCGGATTTTTCCGACGTTCTTCCAGGCGCTCCGAAATGCGCGCCAAGACGTAGTCCAGCAGAGGGGCAATGGCTTCGCGTTTGAAGAGATTTGCTCCCCAGTTCTTATGCAAGAGCCAGTCGACCCATGGTATCTGCGTCATCTGCCAAAAGTTTAGTCATGCTCCATGTCAAAGTTCCTGGCCATGTATAACTTACGGGTCCGATACTTAGATTTGCCCTCTTCACATCGTCCATGATGCCGTGCAAGTCTCTCCCATGCTGAACGTAGCCATATGGTCGGGAGAATGTCATCAATCCCATGGTGTCGTAGGAGAGAAATTTCATCCACTGGGTCACGTCGAACTGTGCTCCCTTGGGCACAAATCGGCGATCAAGCTCGTCAAAGAACATTCGCGAAGCACTATCCATTCTTGGCTCAAAAGAGGATACAGCGTACGAGAGCGAATAATACACAGAGATGTGCTGCTTCATTTCTCGATTTGTTGCATCGTCTTCTGCGGTAAAGACGGAGAGGAGTAAGCCATCAGTGGTCCAGGGCCGGAAGGCGCGGTACATATTGCTCTGCCTCAGCCGGACGACGATGTTAACATCCATCAATATTTCGAGAGCTACGTTCTCATACTAGTAGAGATGGGGTTGACAGACCTTGGGAAATCCACCTCGCAGGCTGAAAATTGTTTGAATGGCCTCCGGATCACAAATACAAACTAGGTTGGGCCCGAAACGAACGGCGGAGCCATATCGTTGGTGAGCTCGGGTTTGGTATAGGTGGAGGCGGCCACGACGCGCGAGGCGAAAACGATGAAAGTTCGTGAATTTTGCTGCGAGGGGTCCGGGAAAATGCTTGAGTCGCGCGTACGTGCAATAAAGGTGGAAAACGAGGACTGCGGCGACTCCCAGAATCAACGCAGCCAGTGGCTTGGGCTGTTGCCTGTCCAAAGTCTCCCAGATCATCTTCAGTGGAAATCGTTGCAAATTATTGATATATATGGTGAAATTGAGAGTATCACTGTTCTCAGGCTTGTAGTCCTAATTGTAAGTCAGAAATATGAGACTGTATCGATCCTGCATCCATACTAGGATTTCGCCTCATTGTTGGCTTGCTCAGTAACTCACAATTGTATAATTCTAGTCTGAGTTACTGCGCTCAACTGAGGGTAGGAAGTGACAAGGTTGAAAGGTAGAAAACAAATGGCCCAAGCCGATCTTAAGACGCAAATCGGTTCAAAAAAGGTAAGCTCCGAGTCCCGGTGAGATACAGGCTATCCCGAAAATTCCCTCTGCAGCTCTACACACCGAGATGGGCGGATGTCAGAGTTCTCACCTGCATCTCTATAAAACCAAGTTCTGGTTGGCATGGCTGGCCAATCCAATGTCAAGATCGCTTGCCATGACTTAAAAGGGACGATCCTGGTGCAAGAATCGGAGAACCTTGTTGCTGCCAAGGAGAATTTGAGGGCTCTACTCTCGCCTACACCCCATGCGTATGCACAGGTAGGGCCACACTCCTTCACCTGCAGTCGCTCCCGAGAAGTAGCAGGCGTTTGGTCTCTGGCGAAGATAGAAGTTGGACGTTATGGAATCAGGCTAGATCCATACTGAGTGCAGCGACGATCATTGAACTTTAACCAATTCAGCTAGGACATCTAGCAAACTTTACGAGGACCAGACAAGTGATGAGTAAAAAAGAATATTGATCAACCTGAAATAGCTCGTTCCCTGATTTCCTAGTAAACTTCTACTAGTACTTCCCTTTCTGCATGGAGCTTCACAGCAAAACAGCGGTCAGTCAAGCCACACGCGATCAATTTCATTGTTGCCGATACTAAAGACATTAATCGGTCTAACCTCTTAGTTAAATAAGGTCTGATATCTTGGTAAAATGGAAGGTCATACGCATTACGTCCCTGCGCAGAGGTCCTTTCAAGATTTTTACCAGCTGCTCTCCGTCAATGATACTCTCAGGACGCATGAACCGAAGCCTATCCTGGCTCTCAGACCATACCTCCGCCGAACCAGATCCTCCAAAGGGCGTACTGGAAATGGATATGGCGGAGAACTGGCTTATCCGACCAGACATACTTCCTTTGATCAAAGACGCCGTGTCATTGGACATGAAATGGCAAGATCTCTCATATTCCCAAGAGCCGGGTGGACCTCCAGGCCTTTTGCATGTTTCGGCATCATTTTTCAATCGCTTCTTCTCTCCTCGGGTTGCCGTTTTACCCGAGCACATCGTGACAACCACAGGATGTTCATCCGCTATTGAGACCCTTATATTCTCGATTTGCGATCCTGGGGATGGTATACTACTGGAAGAACCTATGTGGGATGGGTTTGCTGTCACTTCAACGCTGAGGAACAACGTCAGCATAATTCCCGTGAGATACTCGAGACGACCAAAAAATGCAGCAGATCTTGTAAACCACTATAGCGAAGCGATGAAAATGGCAACGTGCCCCATTCGGGCCCTCATACTTTGCAATCCCCACAACCCACTTGGTCAAATTTATCCTACCCTATGGTTAGAGGCCCTGCTTCAATTCTGCGAAGCTCACAAGATCCACTTCGTTTCGGACGAGATATACGCTCTTTCAAATTTTGGGGCGACTAGATACGGTAAAGATGCTAATCCCGATACAGTGATTGGGTTAGAGACGAAGTTCACATCGGCATTGTCGATGGATCTGAAGCGACTTGGCGTCGACCATGCTCGTGTTCATGTGGCTTACAGTATCAGCAAGGATTTAGGTAGCAGCGGGCTTCGACTGGTTTGTCGGGATATTCAATGAGTATGCACGTGCAGACCAACGCTGACGCACCTGCAGGGCTATCTCATTACGCAGTCAAATCCCGAGCTTCGCCGTGCACTAGCGGCTCTCAATAGGTTCAAGGTGTGCAACATGGCATCAATAGCCGTTGCTTCTCTCTTTTCGAATCTTCAGACCGTTGAAAATGTACTGAACCTCAACAAACCTCGCCTGCGCAAAGCAGCGGAGATAGTAGAGGATTTCCTGTCATTCCATCAGATTGTATTCTATTCACCGGTTGCTGGCTGCGTCTTGTGGGGGCGGATTGGGGGCAAGCTAGCAACGAAGGAAAAAGACGCAAAGCTATTTGAAAATTTTGGAGCAGCAGGTGTGGCCGTTGGTGCCGGCTCCAGATTCAAGAGCGGGGAGGCGGGTTGGTTCAGAATTACGTTTGCTCTACCTCGAAAGAATCTGATCGAAGGACTACGCCGAATCGAAATTGGGATGGAAGCAAAGCGACAGTGGATACCCGAAAAGGTCCAATTATGAAGACCAACTGCTGGGCTTGAGCGAGAAAACGCATATTGTGGATTGGCATCCACCGAAATGTACTTGAAGTCGTTCTGAAGTGACCTGTGCATATCCTTTTAAACATCTCATTCAGTTTCCAATCAATGCACGGCACGTGTTGTTTAAAAGTGAGAAGAGTAGGACAAGCCTGAATGTCGCGGACAGATAGCCGTGTCAATCCTACCCATTGTTATGATAGGCGCATGAAATAATGCCCATGGAGACACACTCAGGGCTTGTGTGAAGTTACAGAAACGAGGTATGACTTGTTGAACTAAATTGCCAGGTGCTCTCTATGGAAAGTGGATCATTACCGAGGGGGAAGGCGATCAGACTCAACTAACCGGAGAAGGTTCACTGTTCTACAAGCCACAGTCTTTCCCCGGGAATTTCAATTGCCTAGACCGTCTCCGAGGCTACCTCCCATGCTGCTTACTCCGGCCCTCTGTATCCATTCGCGTTACACTACATAACCACTCGCATTCGTATCCCCACTATTCGGGCATACAACCAAGCCATACACTGTGGCCGTTGGGAACCACCCGCCATAACTGAACAAAAGCAATGTGCAAAGGGTGTGCATTCTCATGGCATGAATCAGAGTTCGTGCTCTTCATAGCCCCCCGCTGTCCACAAAGAATCCTTTACCCACCGCCCCATTTTTATACTATTACCAGAGGTAAAATATAACAAAAACAAGACCAAATTATTGCGCTAGGATCTATCTACTAATTCAAACTTAAAATTTCAATACGATAAGTTACGTTTAAAAGCTGGTTTGGTGCGTGAATATAGTGTGACCTCGGGACTAGTAGTGGCAACAGATTCTTTTGGCCAGAAAGCCAGAAAGTGCAACGAATCTAGCTGGGTAAAAGACTCTATAGCTTGAATTCTGTCGAGTAACATATCTAAAATGCTCTAGTCGGAAGTCCAACTTTTACTTCCAACGGTATATCCGTTTGATAGCTGTAGCCCTATTGGCAGACCCCGAGTATACTTGTGATGATACGCTTTCCCGTTACGTCTGCAGACTACCTCTTCAATGTGCATGTGCATATCGTAGCTGCCACTGATCAGAATAGGCCAGCTTGACAGGATTTGAGACTCACGCATTCATCTCTTCGATTGTCAGTTTCCCCTGTTCACTCTTCACCACATAAACTGGATTGTCAGTATTGCTAGAGAACCCTGCGAAATCGTCAGTGGGAATAAATCAGGAGAATATGATGTACTTCAAGTTATAACCTTCCAATGTTGAAACTCACCAATTCGCTCGTTGATATTCTCCGACGCTCGTGCTGCTGCTGCCTGAACCTTGGTTGCTCTAGGCAGACGAACCGATTCATAGACAGACAGAGACTCAGATATGTCTCCTGTGAAAATTTTCTTGCTAAAAACAATGCCCAATGCGGCTGCATCTTCTATCGCCATACAGGCTGCTTGGCTTTGATGAGGCATCATCTGGATGTCTGTTAGCTTCAATGTTTGACCCCGAGTGATATAACAGTGTGACACACTGGGTGAGCTGCATCACCTATCAGACAGACCATATCTCTGACGATATGTGGATACGGGTCGCTGTGGGCAATATAGCTCATTAACTTATTGCAATTGATGTGTTGGGCTCAACTCACTGCATCCATAAACGCCATGGCTGGATTTCCTTTCCAAGCGCCAAATGCCCGCGGACTTGCGCATCGAGTTGAGGATACGGCGCAAGCAATTCTTCCACTGGTCGGTCAGGCTCCCCCCAGGAATGACCCACGTAGTCTCCTTTTTCCCTCGGGAAAAAGCAATAGTATGACAATAGCTTACCCCCTCGGCATGGAGAAAGAACGATTTTGTCCCAGATCTCCCCATGACCACCCCAGAACTGCAGAGCATTATCTTGAGAGAAGTCAGGCAAACCAGCGGCAATCGCCTCTTCAGTATCAACGTTTGCATGTAGGCAGCTAGATCTGGCAGGTCGCTTCTCAGGCCAGATACCGAGAACACCACGAACGATAGATCCAATGCCATCCGCGCCGACAATGAGATCATGGTTGACAGACAATCCATTCTCAAACGCAATCAAACCGGTGTTGAGATCGATCTTTTTGCACTGATAGGGAATATTAGATCCACCGCGGAAGGGACAGAAGCAAGTAGATGCTCATAGTGACTTGACATATTACCTTGTGGTTCAAAAAGAGCTTTGCCGGGACTCCCTCTCCCTCCCTCAATGCTGAACTCTTCAACATTGTGTGCATACACTGCCGCTGAAACATGTAGTACACATATCCCCATCGTTTTTCATAGTCATCCAGGTCGTATTCAGTCATAATCTTGCCCGTCGTCCAATCGCGGCTGATGAGCTTTTGTAAAATTACCCCATCGCCTTTGGCGACGTCTACGCCCCATTCGTGCAACCAGCGCGTACCGTTTGCAGCACACGAAATAGAAGCACCGGCCTGACCGATAAAATCGGCACCTTCGTAAATAGATACCTTGTGGCCGGCACGGCGCAGAGCGGTCGCCGCGGACATTCCTCCTATCCCACCGCCAATAACAGCAATGTCCAACTGTCTCCAGCCAGGGGATGAAATCGAAGCCATAAAGAGACGATTGCCCCAAGGCAGGTTTTGCAATACATTCTTAGCTGGAAGGCCGTTTCTCAGGACATGCCGTCGTTGGGTTGATGGTAGGCGAAAACACCTGTGCAAGATCATTTTACTGTTAGTCCTTGAGTGCGGACGGAAACTGTAGCAATATCCCAAATACTTACCCATTCACGATGCCCTAAAAGGTTTCGGGACTATATCTGGGTACTTTCAATTGGTATCAACGGCAGGTCGAGGCTATTCCTAAAAGGTCTGAACCTTGCTAGGAGGTATAAAACAAGTTTTATACGGTGCAGATTGCATTAGCCTAAACCTTCCAAGGTTGTACAACATTGTCCTTATGCTCTGGAGCTTGGAAAGTCATATGGAAGAAGCGCTAAATAGAATTGATGGTTTGAATTGAGAGGGAAGGCAATCAGGATACAGTAAACTTAATTGTGCGAGCCTCGGACGGGTACAAGAGCTCATGTTTGAAGTTGCAAAGCAGGAGCAAAGAAGCTTGAAACTTAGCATGAATAATAATGGGGTAGAGGAAGTGGAACAATAAATTGAGAGATGTAGAAAACCATGCAAGCTAAACTAAGCGGCGACCGGTATGCCAAGATTGCCTGGATGTGACACATAGTACCGTGACCGATAAGCCCAAGTGCTCACAATCAACCATTAATCCCATGCAAGGAAGCCCAGATGCCTCATCGGCCGCAACCTTCCCTCAGATAGTAACTCGCAAAATCAACAGGATGTTGAGGCGTGGGTGCCGCAGGCACCCACGGCCTCAGGCATAAAGGCCACCGTGGTCTAATTCGCGCTCTCTTCTCTCGCTTCATATCACGGCCTTTTCAGCCATTCATCACCTCCTGGCACAGGATGTTCCAAAGTATTTTGTGGTTACTCTGGCTCGGCTTCGCATGGTCAAACAATCCGGCCAGATGATTTGGATACAGTAGGGAACATTCTCAAGTCCCTCACCGACCTTTACTGTGGCGCTGTGGCGTGGTCGGCTCACATCAACTTCATGGTATTTCGTCGACCCACAAGCCTTCCTTAGCTCATGGTTATATTCGGTCGTAACTACATACTGCATGATGATCGTACAACTCAGGTGATCGTTGAATTATAACGTTCAATGCCATTCCTAATCGGTAACGATTCATGCCCAATCCAACTTTGACTTTGAGCCAAAAGTCAGGAGCTGCAGGGAACTCATCTCCTCCTCTCATATCGACTTTTGAAGTGGCAGGGGACAAAGCTAAAATCCCCTCCTGTATGAGACATGACCTACCTAGAATAGTCGAATCACCAAGACGGGGCTTTTTGCTGCAGTGTGATCATATGCACGATCAAACTTTCATGGTTTGTGTTAGCCTGAGCGAAACGTCTCTGGACTTTAGCCACTATCGGGAATATTCGACTTTGGCACGTACATCTGCGCCTCCCTGCATTTTAACATAATCATCCACATCTGCAGCATTACGCAAATTTTGTATTATACATTGTTTCCCATTTCCTCCAGGTCTGTATGCCTAGTTGTGATCAATATGCCAGCCCAAAAAACAGAGCAAGACCAATCCCATGTCGATGTCTCCATTGCTACCGAGCCAAATGACATCGAAGCTGTTCCAACGCTACTGAAGGAGATAGCACATGCCTTCGATGCCTTGGAAACCATCAATGCAGGACGAGAAGGCTTGCTTGCCAAATGTCGCACCTTGGTTCAAGCTCTGGAAACTCCCCGGGAGACCATGATCTATCACTGCTGGGCACATGCAAGTATTTCATCGTTAAATAGTGCTTTGTGAACTCGACAGGGCTGACTGTCAGACAGACCGGTGCAATGGCTGGCCTGAACTTTGGTGTGGACTCGGGTTTGTGGAAACTGATGGCACAAAACGGCGACATGCCACAAAAAGTGGGCGAGTTGGCAGAGAAGCTTGGGATTGATCATGTACTTCTGAGTATGTTCCTCGTTAGCCCATATTATCAGACTAGCTGACGCCCTATGAGGTCGATTAATGCGACATCTCGGCGCCACTGGGTATCTCATCGAGATTGGTGTGGACGAATACAGGTTGACGAATTTTATGAAGGCGATGAGCATTCCGGCGATTGGCAATAGCTACCTCGCCATGTAAGCACAGTCTCCCATCCTGGACCTTCTTATTGGCTAGCTGCTCACACCCCCAGGCTGTCCTGCACAAGTGCCGGTCCCATGAGATTTCACGAGTTCTCGCGAAAGCGAGGTTGGGTGAATCCCACCGACGCGAAAGACACGGCAATGATGTACGCCTATGGAACGACGATGGATACCTTTACATGGCAACAGTCTCTGGGTTACGGTTTACACTTTAGTGACCACATGAGCGGCTACGCCCTTGGCTCTTTGCCTTGGATGACTCCTAACTTCTACCCAGTGAAAGAGAGGCTAATCGACGGCGCTGACACGGATCTAGAGGCTCCGTTTCTCGTCGATATTGGCGGAAACATGGGTCATGATCTAGAACTGTTTCACAAATTTCACCCCAAGGTCCCAGGGAAGTTGATCCTTCAAGATCTACCTTTGGTCATAGGTCAAATTCAGGATCTAGAGCCCTCTATCCTCCGCATGGAGTACGACTTTCACACGAAACAGCCTGTAAATGGTAAGCCCCATATAGCACCACAAATTGTTCTTCTGGAGGTGAAAATACACTTACACTATCAGGCGCCCGAGCCTATTATCTGCACAATTGTTTGCATGACTGGCCAGACGAAGTATGTGAGAGCATTCTTACACATGTCAAAGCTGCCATGAAACGCGGATATAGCAGGCTATTGATTCATGAGCATGTGATACCGGAGACAGCTGCCTACTGGGAAGCCACGGCACTCGACATGGTCATGTTGACCCTCATGTCTGCTCAAGAACGCACCCGTACAGCTTGGTATCATCTCCTTGAAACGAGGGTAGGCTTCACTATCAATAAGATTTGGAGCGGTGGCAATGGTTCCCAGAGTCTGATTGAGTGTGAACTGCCATTATAACGGTACTACAAGTTGAGCTTGTCAGGCCCAACTCGCCACTCGCCGCTAGAGATTGTGGAACTTCATGAGGATTCTTCCATTCCCGCAAACCAGTAGTAATTTCCAAATTGATTGTGGACCTAACCTCCGAGTCAATAATGAGATATGTGCTCCAGGCTTCAAAGTGAAATTATTCCATTGAATAAAAAGGTTGCCCTAAAACTTGTACCACCGTGACGGTTGAACCTTGAAATTGACAACCTTGAATGAGACCTCCGCGTCACCTATCAGACGTCGCTACTTCCTGTCTTGGAAGTTACTAGTGCTATTAAGTAATATGGATAGGTATATACACCTGCCTAGGTACTAGTACCAATATTAGTAACGCTAAGGCTCGGTACTCCCAGTACTATATATCTTCCTGGCACCTGCCAGTGGACACCAGTACCATAAGTGACACCTGGGCGAACCTCATAAATACTCCTTGGAGTAACTTAGTATAGTCTCAGAATACTTTCTCCTAATCAACCCCAGTTATACCTAAATATTTCCTTTGAGTGAAGAAATGTTTCATTGTCGATGCCTGATAGTATGCTGATAGATTGGGGCACGTGCCGCTGACGTAATATGCGGAGAGGCGGGAGGAAAGCTGTCCAGATGGAGTCACCCAGCTACTTCTATACTCCATACTCCACGTCTCACATCTCCCTCCTTCCAGGTCCCCCTCTCTCCTCTGATGACCTGCCAATTCGTGCTTCAGTGATTCGCCATGAGACTGGCCGCCTACGCCGGGGTAAGTCTTATCCCTCTGCCTAGCTGCCCTTTCGCTCTCACTCCGCTTTCCGCCCCCTCAAATGCGTCCCCAACGAACGACTCCCACTAACAGCTAACAGGCCTCAGTGGCCCTAGCCACCGGTGTGTTCTTGAAGGCTCTCCACCAAAGAGCAAACTTCTACGCGGCATGTGTATATCTTTCGCAGAGCAGTGCGAATCTGATGGTGAGTTGATCCACTCTAATTGCTCGTCACCCCGTTGTCCCACACCGAAACGTGGCTGACCGCGCGCTCCGAGCGTCGCGCTTCTAGATCCTAACGAATTTATGTCTTCTCGTAACTGGTTTTGTCCTCTTCTGGTTACAGCGACTTCTGTACGGGCCTTTGCGACCCATCGAAACCGAACAATTATATGAGCGAGCGTGGTTCGCCGTTACCGAGACATGCTTGGCTATGACCATCTTCCGGGGCGAGCTTGGCGGTTGGTTTCTGGTCATGTTCATCTCGCTCCTGGTTGGAAAGGTCTGGGGATGGATTGGAGAAGGCCGGGTTGAATATCTCGAGCAACAGCCCCCGGCAAACCCTCGATTATTTCATACACGCCTCGCCACCTCGTTGGTATTGTCTGTTCTCTTCAATTCCTTCATGTTGCGGTACTGCATCAACACGGTCATACACCAAGCGCGCCCAGATATGATGGTGATGTTCGGTTTTGAGTTCGCAATCTTGACCATTCTGTCAAGTTCCACCACCGCTCGCTATGGAATCGCATTGGTGGAAATCTATGTGACCCGCCAACAGTTGAAGATAAGGATGGACGAACGCCGAGCAGAGATCCGGGAAGCAAGATTGGAAGCAATCCGAGAGCACGCGCGCGCTGGAGAAAGCTCCCCGCCTGCAGACCTTCCCGATGAGAACGATATTGATGAGCTTGAGATGGATGTCCCCGGATGGGAGGAAAAGGGCAGATGGGTCTTCTATCTCGATCTTTTGACCGATTTTGTGAAGCTCGTAGTCTATTTGGTATTCTTTGCTATCCTTCTTACCTTCTATGGCTTGCCTATTCACATTCTGCGCGACGTTGTTGTTACTATTCGTTCCTTTGCCCGGCGGATCATGGACTTCCTCCGTTATCGCAATGCGACCAGGGACATGAACGAAAGGTACCCGGATGCGAGCCCGGAGGAGGTCGCCAGGGAAGAAGTCTGCATTATTTGCCGCGAGGAGATGGTTTCTGTTCAGCCAGCTGCCGCTACCGGTGATGCTGCTGGAGAAGGGGCTCCACCACCAGCTGCAGGCACACAGCGTGTTCCGGACCGTCTCCGTCCCAAGAAACTTCCTTGTGGTCACATCTTGCACTTTTCCTGTTTGAGGAGCTGGCTGGAACGGCAACAGAACTGTCCTACTTGCCGACGACCAGTGGTTGGTGCTGCCGCCGCGGCCGCTCGGGGAGCTGCTGTTGCTAATGTCAACAACGCCGGCAATGGCGCTGGCGCGTTTCCGCCAAACCAAGTACCGGGCCAACCGGGTGCACAAGGGGATGGAGCACCCAGAGCTCGCGTCTACCAGTTCGGTCCATTTCGGATCGGTTTCGGTGCTGTACGAGGCGGGGATCTGTTCAATAATCTTCACCAGCAAATTCACCAAGGAAATGCGCCATTGCAACCCGCGGCAAATGCCAATCCACAAGGAGCACGTCAAATTGGATTTGGATTTGGATTTGGTCGTCGTCCACCTGTGCCTACACCCCATGGTCAACACCATCCTGCCCCAACTTCCAACATCGCCGACGTCCATACCCAGCTGCAACATATCGAGCAGCAAATAACGCAAGAGATTATTTCCCTGCGTGCTGCCACTGAGCAGTTCCACCATGTGCGGAATCTTCAACTAGAGTTAGATCGACTGCGTCAAGAACAGGCCAATATCGCTGTTCCAACAACATCTCCCGCAGCCACCGCACCGCAACCTGGACCATCAGGAACTTCGGCACGTCAATTTCTCGCTGGGCCTGGCTCCTCTGTTTTGTCAGCTGGGGACAGCCGGTTGCCGGAAGGACTTAACCTTCCACCAGGTTGGACACTTGTTCCTCTCCAGCCCAACGAGCAGAATGGTCAGAACGCGCCGCAAACCGTTAGCCCCACACCAACAACAAGCCTATTCCCGAGCGCACAGTCAATGCATCAGCCTCCCGCGAATAGCAGCAATGAGCCTGCTGCCAGCACAGCGCCGATCCCAACGCCCGAAACATCCACTACAGAGACGCAGTCAACAGCACCTCCTACACTGCCCAGCTGGGGAATGCCAAATGGATCATCAGCGGCGGCGGACCACCGGGCAGACTCGCCGTCCCAAGAATGGACAGATGTACAGTCGGAGCAAGTACCAGAGACAGGCCCATCTACTATTCCAACAAGCTGGGGCAGCGGTGCCCAATCCACAAAGGAAGCAGCGGAAGAAGAAGGCAGCACATACTCAGAGTCTGCATCAAAGGGCAAGGCCCGCGCAGCCACCGTGGAAGAGGCAGAGGCAGACGAAAACGTCCTCTAAATCCATAGATATCATACCCCTCCCCCAATTTTGTACTTTCCCTCCCCTCTTCTAAGCTTCCAGCTCTAGTCCCCTGATCGCATTACCCACTTCACTTGGATCAGCGTTGCATGGCGTTTTTTTGAAGCAAAATATCATACCCGGGTTCTCTTTTATTTTCCTCCATTTGTCATATGAGGTTTCGGGCTCCCTGGATAAAGAATTGTTCCAGATACTACTATCTGATCTCGAACTGCACACTGGCATTTTGACCTCTTGTACCAATGTAGATTTTCCCTGAATGATACACAGCTTTCAAGACTCTCACCTCGTTAATTTATGCTAGAGACTTTAATGAAAAACCGGGAAAAACAAGGTAAAATGATGAGAGTCGAAAGTTCTTTTGGATGATAGTGACAAGATGATGTATAATACAGTTAATCAAGACAGGAGATTCTATCCACAGTTCCCAGAGCAAAGAAAACACGAAAAAGCAACAGTATGATGATCCCACCATATGAAACGCCGTAGATAGAATACATGCAATTAGGTTCGCAACAGCATATCCAGCCCCGCAGAAAAATAGCCAGAGCAAAAGCAAGTCGAGAGAAAAGCCGCTTCTTTCAATAATAGTGTACAATGTGGTAGCCCACAGAAGGGGAGAGCGTTATGTTCATTCGGATGTGCCGACAAGTCTCAGGACGAATTCGTACACGCCCAGGGTGATGATGGCCGAAGGGACGGAGCGGATCATGTGTGGCGTCAGTCCACCATAGAGGCCAGCCATGCCCTCTTCTTTAGCGATGAGTCGGAAGCACTGCACCAGACCGGTGTACTTGGGGCGACCGTTTTCGAGAGGAGCCTGGCGGAGACGGGTACGGATGACCTGTACCAAAAAGGGACGGTTGTTAGAAAAGTTCGACAGAGTAGTGGCTGGCTAGCTTCCCAGCAGAGCCAGTGGATTGTGCGCGTTGTTTTCAATACGTACCTCGTGGGGATAAGCAATCAAAGCAGCAGCAAATTTGGCAGAACCAGCCGCACCAGTTGTACTGATCCAACTGGTGATTTCCCTTTGCGTTGGCGTATCCGTTCCATCAGGCGAGACGAGTGACCGTTGCAAGATACCTTTCAAACGCTCATACAGAACCAAGTGCAAGGCCGTCTCAGCCGCACCGAGGTAACTCGCGCTGAGACCCTTGTACAAGCCGCCAAGACCTTCTTGACGAAGGACCTGACGGATACAGTCGAGACTATTCTTGTACCGGCGGTTTCCGGTACTTGTTTGAGCCTTGTCGAGTTGCAAGCGAGTCTTGACGAGCCAGATGGGGTTTGTTGCGGTAGAGGTGGCAATGCCGGCGGAGATAGCGGCCTGCGCGTGAATAAGTGTTGAATCTTCGCCGCAGCCAAACATGTGAGCGCCGATGCGCTTGCAGTTTCCGTAGACGTAGAATTTGATCGCGGTGGCCGGGACCACACCGGCGAGACTGGGTCCCAAGCCACGGAAGAAGGCTCGCCAGCCTTCAGCTCGGTAGATGTTACTGATTATACGGGATGTCTTGTGGTTTGTGTGTTGGGCATTGGTGATTTGGGGGATCGGGGAAGAGGCGGAAGAGGCGGAAGGTGCAGGGGGTCGTTGGTAGAAGTCGGATTGGAGGCGTGTACGGAGGACATCGAGAGGGGAAGTTGCGATTGCAGTTGCAAATCCACCGCTCCTATATAGGCATAAGATGATGAGTTAGTCCGATGTTGGGGTTTCTTGATGTTTTGTTTCGAAAAAAAAAAAGTTGCCGCGTGGCGACGGGAGAGATCATAACTTACGCGCCGGCGAGAAGGTGGGCTAGGGGGTCGTGAGATTTCTTGGGGGAGGCATGAGAGGCCTTGACGGAGATGGCCTCTTCAGTGGGACGACCTTGAATCTTGGAAGACTGCATCATGACAGCCTGAGCGCATCTGGGGAAGCAAGATGAACGAGAAATTTCCCTTTTGGAAGTTTGGAAAGTTGCGGCGCCGCAGGTTTTCGCGGTATCACGTGAGATAATGAACTGATAACTAGGGTCTTCTGATTGGTCAGTCTATACAGGAACATTCATTACGAGGACTCGTACATCTATGAAGGATACATAGTATTCAGTGTTCAGTTGGCAAATATTAAAAATCCAGTTGTTAAATGCATACTAGAAGTCTGTATCCATCTATTTGATACTCCATAGCAGAGTATCTGGAAAGTGTGTTGGTAAGGCATGTATGTCTATAGTCATGGTTGATCAGTAGTACGAGTATAAGAAACGAGTATTATTGCATTAAGCTGCAAGATCTGTAAAGATAGAGTATATACTCCATACCCCGTACTCCGGGAATCTCATCTCTGAATCGGGTTGAGTGTTGAATTGGGGCCATGGCCATGGCCAGAATACTCGTCATCAGCGGGCAGTGCTCAATGGGCGATCCACCGCCGACCACATTTTCCCCCTTCCATTCGCCCCACGGTGGACCATGACGACCCTTCTTAGCTCGATTGGCTGGACGGGACTGACTAGAGCTTATATGAACTCCAGGAGTAGTGATCTGTGATCTCTCCCTGAGTCGGTGCTTTGCTTCCATCTCATCAACCCTTCCATTCCTTTACTTCCCCATTCCCGCCCTACCATGAGGCCACCTTGTTGACTGCAATGATTTACCCCTGATCTACGTGTATGTCCATCGCCCGACCCTGATCGCCTCTGCGCCCTGTCGCACCTACCACAGGGTCCAACAGTTGGGATCTTGCCAGGACTGCCCAGCTAACGTTTGCCCTGTACGACAGATAATTCTCCGCGTCCAACCCATTCCGCCAACCCCCTTCGATGGTCCTCTCACGGCGAGCGGTTCTCTTCCTCGGGTTCTGCTTCTTTACTTTTGTATTTTTCACAGCTCGCAGCTTGCGCCAACCCCACGCATGGGAGTCCGTCCCGCAGGCCGTCGGCCTGGGAGAATATCTTCCCTCCAATTCCCATGGCTCCGGCGCCAGTACCAATTGGTCAATGGCATATAATGTCAGTACCGGTCATATCAAACCATACCCTTACGTGCCACGACCAAACTTCGTCACCGGAATCCCCAAACCGCTCGGAACGCCGTATACGAAACGGCTTGTTGTGCCGCGTACAACAGAGGAAGATGTCAGCTGGATCGCAGAGGAGCTTCCGGACTGGGATACAGCGATCTACGTCGCGAATGATCCCTCGGCCCCCCTGCACCCGCCGGTGAACAAGGGCCACGAGGTCATGATCTATTTGACCTATGTTATTGATTTCTATGATAATCTTCCCGACGTTTCAGTCTTCGTACATGCACATCAGAACGCATGGCACAACGAAAAGCTCTTCGGCGGCGATACTGCGGAGACCGTAAGGCGATTGAATCTAAACCGCGTGATCCGAGAAGGCTATATGAATCTCCGCTGCGGTCTGGGCCCCGGGTGTCCTGATTGGATGCACCCCGGCGAAATCGAGCCCGACGAGACAAAACAGGAAGAAATCGTGCTTGCCCGAGCCTGGAGCGAAATTTTCCCCGACGACCCAGTCCCGTTGGTCCTGGCACAGCCGTGCTGTGCCCAATTCGCCCTATCAAAGGAGCGTATTCGAACAATCCCTCGCTCTCGCTTTGTGTTCTACCGTGACTGGCTTCTGCAAACTACCCTGAGTGATTATATAACTGGGCGAGTTTGGGAATATCTTTGGCAGTACGTCTTTGCCGGCGAGCCGGTCTTGTGTCCGGATGAGAGCGTTTGCCTATGCGATGGCTATGGATTCTGTTTCGGTGGCCTAGACAACTTTAGAGCTTTCCAGGAGGCGATGGAAGAGCGGAATGAGTTGCAGCTCGAGTCTGATAACTTCGATTGGATGTCGGAAGACCTTGAGACGACCAAAAACTTTGGCGAGCTAGATGAGACCATGGATTTGAATATTCCTCCGCCAGGCGGCAAGTCTGAAAATGAAGGACCGTTGGCTGCTAAAACACGGGAGGTGGAAGCTCTATTGGAAAATGCCCTCGCCCGAGGAAACGACCCCAGGCTTCGTGCCGAAGAAGTTGGGCGACCTTGGAAAGATGGCGATGGCTTCTAGAGCTTCTGGGTGTTGGAACCCCACGTTCGGTCCCTCTCCATAACACAACATCATGATCTATATGCTATATACTACCGTTACTTTTTGGCGTTTGAGATGGGTTTCATATTGGGCAGTCTACAATTAGATTATCTAGCTCTTTCATCGTTGCTTTTAGCTTATACTTGGGATGCGTTTGTGCTGCGCTTCTGATCTATCAAGCTCCCATTTCAATGGCTGTGTATTTAAGTACCATTGATATTTCTTGCGTTTTAGTTGGCCAGCTGGATTGGCGAGCATCTCAGAATTAAGATTTCACAATTATTTGGAGAATGACACTTTTTGTAGTAGACCAGCACCAATGTCCATACAGTCCACGGGTACCTCACAGATTTTTGAACCCCTACTTCTAGACCGTGAGAGTCCAAAGGCATTTCTTACCGATTCTCAATCGTCAATCATCATTCGATTTATAATAGATATGATGGAGCCTTTACATGATAAATAGAGTTGCAAGGTTGGCATCATGGTCATTTCATACTTCAATTCGAAATCGGCGATACCGTGTCTACCAACAGGATGTACGGAGTAACACATGGGGGCATTCAATCAAGTCTTATTCTATCTCCATTTGTATCAACAAGGCAACTGTTCTGGAATGTTGTAAATAATCAAATGAGCATGAATGTTTTGTTAAAACTCATAGTACGGCAGCCAATAGATCACGTGTGGAGATGCAACCACACCATCACGTGCTAGGCAGGTGACCTGGGAAGTTTGCACTGTCTGTCCTTCCTTCAAACCAACCAAACATCCACCGTCGTCAGTCGCGTTCTTATCAGCCCCGGAGTCTCCAGAGCTCCGCCCGAGCTACTTCACTTCAATCCCCAGCACGATTGACACCCCCGTTTGGGGCGTGGAGTCGAGAGGATCCCCTCCAATCATCCCCAGCTTACCTCCTTCCTCCTTCCTCCTTCCTCCGTCGCCAACCCAACTGCCTCATCATTCGTCGCCTGCTTGACTGGTTAATTTGCGCCGCGCGCTCTAGTCGGAGC
This sequence comes from Penicillium pancosmium, assembly GCA_031761475.1. Taxonomy (NCBI): domain Eukaryota; kingdom Fungi; phylum Ascomycota; class Eurotiomycetes; order Eurotiales; family Aspergillaceae; genus Penicillium; species Penicillium pancosmium. Next base: position 19,053 of record JAVMSB010000287.1, on the reverse strand, counting down.
TTTACTTCCCCGACAGCCATACTCATTTGAGTATATTGAACAGGTTGCGTGAAGTACCCTGGAAACAGAATAAGTCGCGTGCCCCAGCAGTTCGAAATTAAAGTCCCGCGCCATTTTTCTTAAACTTCCAAAAAAAACACCATTATCCGGACATTCTTGCCTTTCCACCTCCAACACCGCGCCATGTCTAATTCGGCTTCCGACTTCAAGATAATACCCACTTCTTCGGCCGATATGCCTACACAAACGTCTAATGCAAACGTCGACCCCAATAGTGGATATGCATCCAATGACAACCATTTAGCGGGCTTGGTGGAAGCAGCGACTGCCGCGGCAGACCACGATGTCAACGAATGGGCAGCAGTGGCGCAGGCGGCTGCCACCGCAGATGCAGCATCGAATCAATTAGACGGGTACAGCGCAGATATGCATCTCGGAGATGATACCTTTAGTGATGCACACTTTGGCTCCGGGATGGGAGGAGGAAGACATTTACGAGTACCGAACGATCACTCGCAATCGTCTGGTCTCAGCCGCACCGTCTCTAAGAAGAGGAAGCGAAATGACGAAAATCTAGATCCTCAGCTGGCTGGAGCGGGTCTCGCACAGCAACATTATCAACCTCAAACTACCCAACATGGACACTCCAGTGACAGCATGAATATTCGATCCGTGCCCCCGCAGTCCCTGTCTGAGGCGCGCGCAGTCGGTGTGCATTCCGCTGCTGCGCTTTTCCGCCAACCATCGACCAACAAAAAGCAGACGCGACCTCCAATGTCGAAGCTCTTTTCGTCACTTGAACTATCTCCTGAAAACTTCCTTCATCTTCAAGCTGCAGCCAAGTCCTACATGCTGAATGATGACCACCCAGAGCGACGCGACTGCGTGGGCCAAAGGGGAAAAGGCGATACCGAAATGGTTAAATTGCGCCTGTGGAATTGCGCAAGGACCTTTTTGGATAGCGAGGGTAATGGAGATCGACTCTTTGGGGAAAATGTTGTCAATGAGGGCATGGGTCCGAGAACATACATCTGGCCACGCGACTCTCAAAAGATCATCTCACTAGTCATTCCTTTATTGAGAAGAATGGTGACGAATGAAAGACAACGTCAGTATGCCATCGAAACCCGCAAAGGAGGTGGCCCCGATGATCGACGCCGTCGGAAGACGGATGAAAGCTTCGCTGAGATGGGCGGTCCACGATATTCTCCCGAGCAGCAGCTTCAGATGCACGGCCAGGATCACCGCACAGAGAGCTTGAGTCAATCAATGCCTCCGCCTCCCTCGATCTCAGCCCCGCAACCTCCTCCAATAGACCCTGGTCAGCCAGTCGAAATCGGACTGACTGATCTCTTGATGGACGGGTATACAGTCGACTGGAACGAAATTGCCAGAAGTTATGTCATGTACAATCAAGACTACGAGCTGGATAATCTCTGGTCTGTTTCCGGCCTCCAACAACCCGATTGGCGTGGATTGGTTGCTGCGGTTGATAGCCATTACTATGTCATTCATAATGGTCACTACGAGTGTCCGTCCATGTGCGAGGACGAAAACATCAACCGTATCATTCACTCAAATACTGCATCAGATCTATCCTGGCGGATTGGCGGAGGTCGCAATCTGCCAGCCCGAGATGAGTTGTAAGTTTCAACATGGACCCTTTGTCACCAGTTATCATCACTAACACCTTGAACAGTGCAAGCAGTATTACGCGTGACGTGTCGAGGATCATCCGAGAGAACATTGCCTCTCGAGAAAGCGCTCACAACCCTCCGCAAGGTCAAGACCATCACTTCCCCTCGCACACTCAGCCAACTACAAACACTTCATCCGCTCCTACACAAAACCCTTGTACGCAAAATCCAACATACCTCCGAATCAACATAGTCCAGCAAGGAAAGCGCATCTTACCCCGCCTCGACCTTCCCGCCAGCCAATGTCCAGACGTGGAAACGGTCAAGCATACAATTCTCCGCCGCTATCCGAATCTCAGTGGATCAGCCAGCATTGATAATAACTCCCAACAAGCCCGAGAGACGCTTGCTTCGTGGAAAGTCAAAGCCTGGCTACCGCAGGGTCTTGTCCCTGTCCAAGCTGATAAAGAGTGGACCATCGCTCTTCTCACAGCCGAGACCACGGAATGGATGGACGGTGACTTGAAAGTCCTGGTCGAAACCGAGGGAAATACCCAGCATTAGGAGTGCCCTTACGAAATGGAATCATTTATTTTGCCGACCGAGATAGAAAATCTTCGGCCTGTGATGCTGTCTGCTTATGAACCAACCCCTCTACCACTGCTGGCCCGAGGCTTCGTGGCCCCCCGTCTCCAGTGGTAGAGTAACATTCCCTGCCTGATGGATCCCCTTCCGGGGTCTGGTGTGTTGATGCGCCTCGTGTCCGGCACCAGCTCCCCTTGGGACGAACGACCTTGTCAAATTAATTCCCCCTCTTCTTGAACCTGTATTATCAACTACTAGCTACTCCAAGTCCTTTACTGATACCTCAATTCGAACGATCTACCAATAAGATATTTAATGACATACTCTCACTGGCACCTAAACCCCTTGCCTGGGCTCAACGCATTTAAAAATATTTCTAGTATTTCAAACTATTCCGTAGCCTATATAATAATCGTATTCCATGCAAAATGTAGGTACAAAAAGGGGAAAGGAAAATCAATGGACAATGCACATGTTTCATAGTACAAATCAGCGGTATCAACAATCAACAGAGATGCACATCACGAACGAGTCTTAAAAATACCAGGCTCGGTCCAATGAAGGGAAAGAGGTACTCCACGCTTTACGCCGTATAATCCAAAACCAGCTGGATGAAAGAAGAGAATGAGGAAGACACCAGGCCAAACAGGAAGCCTCGGGCGCTCATTTGTTATGTAGCAACAGTGTCCGTAATGAGTCCCAGTGATCCGAATCAGCATAACTAGATCACGATGTTAGTAAGAAAGAAGAAGAAAAGGCATTGGCCGTGAAGAAGGGCCGTGGCAACATACATGTATACCATACTGCTCCGCAGACTGGAGGCAAGGGTATCCGGGTACCAGCGGAAAATATACATGACCGAGGCCCAGGTCATGCTGGCGAAGACGGGCCAGGCATTATCGGTCATCTTTGTGCGGGCGTCGGGTGTGATGAGGGATGAGAGTGGGTGCATGTTGGGCTGGATGGCGAGTTTGCCGATAGCGAGCATCACGCGGGCGAAGACGTAGATGACGATCTGGGGGTATATTAGCAACGCAGACACTCCAAAAAGAGCAAAGGAAGTTGCGCAAGGAGTGTAGTTCCCAGGACGAGTCTCGGTAGAGTGATGCCCCGAGAACGGCCGAAGTTCTTACCTGCTGGCTGATACTCCCCCGTTGTCGGCCAAAGACCGCATATCCACCCAATAATCCGGCAACGAAGCTATCGTAGCGGCCTTCTTTCGCGGCACCGGAGGTGTCGAGGTTCCGCAGGACAATCATGGAAAGTTTATAGATCATTGCGAATGTGGCGAGGTTTCGCGCATGTAGGCGTGTGGCATTCAAGACTAGCTTGATCTTTTGTCGGAATCTATAGCGGTTCGGCTTGGTTAGTCCGAGGGAAAGCGGAATGCGATAGGACCGAACACGGGGATACAAGAAGGCGGGATTAGAAAGGAATGTGTAAACACGTACGATCCTGATCTAAAGAGCAATATCATGCTAGATATAAGGTATAACCCCGGTCAGTCTCAGATCCAGTTGTCTGTAGTTGCTTTCCGCGGAACCGACGTACACCAGAGCATGCGGGAACCGCACTTTCGATCCGTAGACGACACCATTGCGCGCGCCTTTGAGGAGCGACAGAAGGGGTTGGAATTCTGGTTTCAGGACGAGTTCATCAAGGCGAGACTGTAGTGTAATTTGTGTTAACGATGCTTCTCTGGCTTGTCATTTGCATGTGGCTGCGCTTTGCGGAATTGCTCACCAAAAGCGCATCCATAGCGCTGCGGGACCTCTGTTGGAGGTCTTTGTCGAACGGAGATGTCTATTAGGGGATAACACCACGGTAGATAGTCAGAAAGTCGATGAAGTTCAATAGGAGAAGTGAAAAGAAGTCGAGAGTCATGGAATGGGGGAGGGGAACGGCAGTTTGCGTCGGAACCGTCTGGAGAAAGGACCGAGGCATGTGAGACCTGCCGAGCTACGTCAGGGTCACGTGGACTTCTACTATGAGTGGCTGCCAACTACATTACTAGTGGTACTCAGTTGATTAGGGCTACAGTAGTAGTTACAAGTAGTTACTAATAGGTCTGGTAATAGTTATTGACATTTCTTAGATAAACAGTTTGGGAAGCAGCGCTTCTATACTTTTCCATGCCGTACATGACATACACTGCAGACAGGCCTCAAAAGCACAAAACCCCAGGAGCCGGTCCAAACGCCGTTGAAAATAGATACGCAACAATGCAAGTAGATCCAACTCTTTCTTACTGAGTACGGGCCCGCTTGTGGCTCTCATCATCATCCGAGATTTCATCCACCGACATCATATCCTCATCCTCGCCTTCCTCATCATCATCCGACTCCACACCAGCACGACGCTTCAGACCCTTCATCTTACGCGTCTGCAGGCCCGAAAGATCCTGCTTGCCCAGGTGCACACGACCGACCTTGTCACCGATCGTGTCCACGATGATGTTCTTCTTCGTCTTGATATCGACGTTGGGTCGCTTGCCCTGCTTCATGGCGGTCTTCATAACATCGGCGGAAGCGGCGCGCATACGACCAATCTTGAAGTCGAACTTGGGACCAATCTCCTGCAATTCCACACGAGGAAGCTTGTGGCCACTGCGCTTTGTGATAACCTTGTACCAGCGCAAGTGAACAACAGGAGCGAGGTCGTCACGGGGCTCCTCGGCACCGACCATCAGAACGTACTGCAGACCCTCGACATCAATAGCACTCGTCTCCTCGCCCTTGAACATGTCGAGGAAGAAAGTCTTGAGCATGGCGTGAGATGAGGAAGTTGGGTCTTCGAACGGGGTTCCGGCGAAAAGCATCATAGGTCGTAGGCCAAGGCCCACGTGCATGGTGAGCTCGTTGATGGGAGGAATATCGTTGTCGCCCTTGGAAGGCAGTAGAAGAAGCTCGCACATGTCGAGAAGTTGTGAGTTGAAGATTCGGGCGAGGGTCACGCAGTTAGGACGCTTCTTGTTGCTGCTGCCGAACACGACCAGAGGACACTCATTCTTGTTGGCCAGAAACTCCATGCTCTCGAGGTTCTCGAATGGGTGAATATTTTCATTCTTCTTGTGGAACAGGACTGAGTGAGGCTTTGTGAGGGAGTGGAAGGTCTTCAGCACGGTGTCCAGTGCCTGGGGGCATTTTGTGCCGTGGAGAATTAGCGTCTTCTTTGGGGGCTCGATGAGTTGCGGCTCTCGCGCCTTGAGAATGCGCGCTGTGCGCGGGTTCTTGGCTTTACTGCAGGGAAGATGTCAGATGAAGAATATTCAAATGCTAATGGGCTGTTACTCACACTTCGCGCAACATTGTGATGGTGGGGGTTGGTTTTCTTGAGGAGACTCGGAGTAAAAAACGCAGAAAACTTTTGGGCCTGGGAGGTCTTGGCACCGCTTATCGATAAGCCCGACCGGGGCAATTGCGGCCTGAGGCAGACACATTTTCTATCAAACTTTCAATTTCATACATTTTATAGGTTTTATGGACAACTGTGAGGTGATGTTTTGCATGGCCAAAATATTCAAACAAGAGAAAGATTGCATATTGCGTTTTATTTATATTGCTATTCGGGTACAATCCGCCCGTATTTACTCCAGACGGAGCTTCTCGAATTCCTTAATCTGCTCCTCCAGACGAGCAGCCTCGCTCTCGGCATCGCGAAGACGCTTCTCCTCAGCGGCACGAACCTCAGGCTTGACCTTCTCCTTCCAGTTGGGGCCTCCCATGATGCCTTGTGACCGGCGAACAGCCTCCTGTGCCTTTTCAAGACCGGCCTTGGCCTTCTCCTCCTGCTCAAGCGCAACCTCCTTGGAAACACGGAGGTAGACGGCGGCCTCAGCACCGACAGCGGCCACGACACATCCCGCGGGAGGGGTCTTGTTGTCGGGACCCAGGTGCGACAGCTCGCCCAGGGTCTTGCCACCCAGAGACTGAATGCTAGTCATCTGCTCGGCGATGGTCTTCTCGCTGGTGGCATCGTAGGTTTGGATGACAATATCGCCCTTGGTCTTGACATCGTACTGAGCCAGAATGGAACGGATGGCCTTGGAGGTGTTCAGGACAAGCTCGTAGGCGGTCTCCGCGGCAGGGTCGTGGAATTCCTCCTTGAACTCGGGGAACTTGGCAGTCATGATAGAGACAGTCTTGTCCTCGGGGCGACGGGGGACACGCTGCCACAGGTGCTCGGTGACGAAAGGCATGATGGGGTGAATCAGGGTAAGGGCGCCATCGAGGGCAGTGTACAAGGTCTGCTTGGCAGACTCCCGGCTCTCAGGGGAAGCATCCTCGGCCAAGAGGAACTTGGAGTTCTCGATGAAAACATCGCACAATTGGCCGTACCAGTATTGGTAGGTGGTGATGGCGACGCTGGAGAACTCACGGGCCTCGAGGGATTCGTTCACCTCTTTAGCAGCAGCATTGAGCTTATGCAGAATCCAGCGCTCTGACAGGGACTCCTTGCCAGTCTTGGCTGCAGTGGCTTGGGGCTTGAAGTCTTCGCCTAGCTTGCCAAGAACGAACTTGGTAGCCTGGTAAATCTTGTTACAGAAGCGACGGTATCCGTGAATGACCTGGATATCGAATGCAATGTCACCACCTGTTGAAAATGTTAGCGTCATGTTCTGGTAGGAATGGAATGAGAATTACATACCGCCGGTGGTGTAGGAGACAAGGGCAAAACGGAGAGCGTCAGCACCGCACTCGGGGATGCCCTTGGGGAATGCCTTCTTCTGGTACTTGGTAGCAGCGGCAACCTCCTTATCAGCCAGGTTACCAAGGAGAAGCTTATCGTGGAGGGTCTGCAGGGGAATACCCTCCATAACATCGAGAGGATCGACAACATTGCCCAGGGACTTGGACATCTTGCGGCCCTCGGAATCACGAATCAGAGAGTGGCAGTACACCTCCTTGAAGGGAACCTGTCCAGTCAGCTTGATACCAAGCATGATCATACGGGCAACCCAGAAGAAGAGAATATCCCAGCCAGTCTCCAGGACAGAGGTGGGGTACAGGTTCTCGAAATCATGGGTCTTCTGGGGCCATCCCAGGGTGGAGAAAGGCCAAAGGCCGGAAGAGAACCAGGTGTCGAGAACATCGGGATCCTGAACAAGAGTGAAGGTCTTGCCAGGGAACTTGGCCTCAGCCTTGACGCGAGCATCCTCTTCGGTGCGGCCGGTCACCCAGAAGTCACCATCGCTATCAGAGTTGTCCTCGCCATCAATCTTGACGAAGTAGGCGGGAGCTTGGTGGCCCCACCAGAGCTGACGGGAGAGACACCAGTCATTGATGTTGTGCATCCAGCGGAAGTAGCTCTTCTCGGCACTCTCGGGGCGAATAATGATATCGCCGTTCTCAACTGCCTTGATGGCGGGACCAGCAAGGCTCTCCATCTTCATCCACCACTGGGGCTTGAGGATGGGCTCGATAACGTCGTTGGACTTGGCGCATCGGGGGACCTTCATGGGGTTGTGCTCCCACTTGACGTACAAGCCCTTTTCCTTGAGAGCATCAATGACCTTGTAACGGGCATCGAAGCGCTTAAGGCCGGCGAAGGAGCCAGCGTGCTTGTTGAAGGTACCATCGTCGTTCATCACGGAAATGAACTCTAGGTTGTGGGCCTTTCCGCGAGTGAAATCGTTGAAATCGTGAGCGGGAGTGATCTTGACGGCACCAGTACCGAACTCGGGGTCGACAGCCTCATCGGCCACAATGGGGAGAAGACGGTCAACGAAGGGGTGGCGAGCGTTCTGGCCGATCAAGTGCTTGTAACGCACGTCGGTGGGGTGGACAGCAATACCAGTGTCACCGACCATGGTCTCGGGACGGGTGGTAGCAATCTCGATGCGCTCCTTGGTGCCATCAATCTCATAGCAGAAGTGGGTCAGGACACCGAACTCGACCTTCTTATCGTAGCCCGGCACATCGAGGAGAGTACGGCCCTCAATTTCCTTGTTTTCAACCTCAAGGTTAGACAGAGAAGTGTTCAGAGCAACACACCAGTTAACAAGACGGTTAGCACGGTAGATGATGCCCTCCTCGTGAAGACGAACGAAGGTCTCAGTAACAGCAGCCGACAGGTTAGCGTCCATGGTGAAGGCCTCGCGAGACCAATCAAAAGAACCACCAACTCGGCGCAGGGCGTTCTTGATGTTGGCGTGGTACATATCCTTCCAGTCCCAGATCAACTTCGTCATGGCGGGGCGTCCAATGTCGTGACGGGTCTTCTTCTCGTTCTTCCACAGCATCTTCTCGACAACGCTCTGGGTAGAGATACCGGCGTGGTCCATACCGGGCAGCCAGAGGGTAGTCTTACCCTTCATACGCTGCCAGCGGATCATTGTGTCTTGCAGGGCGTTGGTGAGGGCATGGCCCATGTGTAGGGAACCGGTGACGTTTGGGGGAGGAATAGGAATGACGAAGGAGCCCTCGGGCTTGACCTTGCCGTCGGGGCCAAACTCGGGCTTGAAGAGATCGCGCTCCTCCCACCACTCGAGACGACCAGCCTCGATAACCTTGGGGTCGTATGCGTCGGTGGTCTTCTCTTTCTCGACCTTGGGCTTCTTCTCAGCCTTGGGCTTGGGCTCGGCGGCGGGCTGGCTGGCAGCCTTTGCCTTCTTTTCGGCGAATTTCTTTGCCTTCTCGGCCTTCTTGCGCTCACGCTCCACTAGAATGAATATATGCGTCAGAAGACATCCGAGTATATAGATCGAAGGGCTTGTCAAGCGAACAAGACAATTGAAGGTTCCGCGGGGTCCAACATACACTCCTTCTCGGTCTTCACCTTGGGAACGGCGGAAGCATCTTGTCCAGCCTCAGTCTGAGGAGTCTGGGTCGGAGGGGGGTTTTGCAACCCAGCTATGAAGCAGCGCATCAGTATGAGTACTTCGTAACTTAGGTGACTCATGGACTCATAGGAGGGTAGGGACTCACTGGGGTCTTGGGAGGCGGAATTTTGAGCCATCCTTGTAAATGATCGATATTGAGGAGTGAATCTCCAGGGCGTCGATCGCGCCACTAATCTCCGGATAAGTATCTTGGGGGGAGTGGGAAGATGCGACAAGGAGGGGTGGTTGTGCGAAATGCGGGCAGTTAAATTTCCCACGACGAATGAGAGGGCGGGGCGCAAGAGAGGATCGGTGGAGACCGCGGGCGCGCTGGACGTTGTAGTGGTAGTGGTAGCTGCAGGGAAACCGGATGTAGTTCCACCATTGAATTGTGTCTGTTGGTCTGTATTTTTTTCGTGTTAATTGCCCCTTCGCGACGGTCGTCTTTAGTCTCGTTGCTCAGAGAGATTGTCCTCACGTGATGCCGGGGCGCTGGTGCCAACGGGCGATCCGGCGATCCTCTGAAGTTGCAATCCTATACGATATTGCTATATTGTTGGCATGGGAAAAGTATTTCGTACGATTGGGAGTACTAATATAAAGCTTTGACGAAGCTCTAGGACGTGGGGGAAATAAACTAGGTTCAGAACAAGGATTTAAATTCAAAAGGGCCATAACACCGGACCAAGGACTAGCATGGAGGAAAGAAAGTGACAGAGACAAAGAAAAGGAGCGCTATACAATTAGGCATGGGAGACAAAAACTGCCCCGCCGGCTCTAAGACGTCAACTGGTTTATTGCGCTCACTAACATGCCCGCAGCCAAGGCGATGCAGGGCTGGATTGCCCAAGAAGATTAGATGTCATGTCTTGTCATCAACGTCGTCTCCGTTCGGTTTGGGATTCGATCACTCATTGCAGCCACATTTCATCAAGGAAGCCTGCGAAACAGCTTCCGTGGTTGCGTCGTTCACTCGCCTTCTCGTATTCTCATTTCGTGCACCGTTCACGTCGGCATGGCTCAAACTCAGACAAAAGGAGGGTCCGGGATGCCGGTGGTGCTGTTTTGATGGTAAAGGGAAGGGGGCGAGAAAGGAGAGTGGATAGTGGAATTGGGGGAATAGAGGGTAGGAAAGCCATTGCCATCGACACGCAAACTAAGTTCAAGATTGGCTGTTGTTGCGGGCAACATCAGCACGGACGGGATCGAAGTATGCGTGGGCCATGGCTTCTTGGGCGGTCAGACGTTCCTATAAGAAAGGGTCAGTATGGTTACTTCCACAAAGTCCAAAGTATGATTAGCATCCACGTACAGCATGATCGTAACGGAGCAGCTTGTCGAGGAAGTCAATGGCTTCGTCGCTAATAAAGCGCTGGTTTTCGGGAGTGACAAAAGAGTGCCAAGGCTTGCGAGGGAACCTCGACAGAATCTCGTCGTACTGAGGATCCAACTCAATGTCGTACTTGTCCAGATACTCGAAGAGCTCCTCGGTTCCAAGGACCTTGGCGATCTTGACCAATTGATCGGAGTTACTGTTGCCGTGGAAAAATGGTTCCTTGCGGAAAATCATGGATGCAAACATTGCGCCAAGTGACCACATATCGAGGGAGTAGTCATACTCTTGGAAGTCGACAAGCAACTCGGGGCCCTTGAAATACCGCGACGCAACGCGGACGTTATACTCGGTGCCCTTGTGGTAGAATTCGGCCAGACCCCAATCAATAAGTCGCAGCTAGAAGAGAGTTAGGAAAACAAGATCTTCCAAATTATAAGAGACGCAAAGGAAGGCCAGCATACCTTGCGCTTCTCATGATCAATCATAACATTGTGGGGCTTAACATCTCGATGCATAATACCCTTGCTGTGGCAGAAGTCTAGCGCCTTCAGCAGCTCAAAAACGTAATAGCGAACATCGTAGTCCGTAAAGCGGGGGTAAAGAGTCCGGAAATCGGTGTTGTTGACAGCCTCGAAAACCAGGCTGGGGGTTTTACTCTGGTTATCACGTACCACGTCTAGCAGCGCGACAACGTTAGGGCCCCCGGCCAGATTCTGGAGGATTTTGATCTCTCGCTTGATCTTCTTCTTCTTGACAGGCTTTAGAACCTTGATGACACATTTCTGATAGTTGACAACGTTGATGCCTTCGAATACCTCGGAGTACTTTCCTCGGCCTAGAGTTCCAAAAGGTCAGCAAACATTCAGAGAGGGCAGGTGATCCCTATAGTTAAAGGAATGACGGCGAATGGTACCGTCATTCCCGGGGGCTGGGATGGGCTCCTATCAGGCGCAAATTACCTATCTTGCGAACAATCTCATAGTTCTCCAGCACACCCCAAGAAATGTTGACACTATCATAGTCCCAATAGGACCGAGGCATATGCTCGTTGACATCGGCGTAAACACGCGCCATGATGATCGCAGATGGCTTCCGAGCCCGCGCCCACAATCGAGATATGCGGCGGGGTCACGCGGGGGTGCGCCTGGGTGACAGTGAGAGGGGAGGAGAGGGAGGGGAGGTCGGGGAAAGTCTCGACACAGAGATAAAACAGACGCGGCAGGCCCAACAACTGGCCAGCTCAAACACAGCCGAGCTATCAAACGTCCTAGAGCAATGGGTTAGAGGTGGTTTAATTCTGATGCGAGCAGATCTGATGTTCCGTTGTCACGTGGAGAGCCGGACCAATGTAGTTAATCCGACCGGATACACTATTTCTCCGAAGTGATTTTCTGCGGGAAGCGCGATTTCCCTTTTTGGACAGCTCAAGTCACTTGAACTTCGCGCTGTTCTTTTGCTTTTCCTTTGGCTCTTCCTTGCGCCTGGTGGCGTCTTTTAAAAAGCCCTCTCTCCTTGCTCATCATGTTCTTCGATCTTAATGTTCCTTACAGTCCAGATGACTCTGACGTTCCTCATACCTTGAATTTCCTGGCAGAACGTAAGTCATTCTGCCGACAACCAGCACAAGATCTAGTGCTAGGCCACATGAGGTACTAACCTGACCCTGCAGTTGGTTACACTACTGTCGCCTTGTCTCAAACAATTAATGGAAAGCTCCCTGCAAGCATTTCCCCGCCGTCTCTCCTGCCAAACCCGCCTAAATCCCTCCAACTGCTGACCCGGCTCAACCTGACCTTGTCCGATCCCGCGCAGAACCAGCGTCTCGCTAGTTTGACCCAGGCGTACGATCTGGTTGCTCTCCGTCCGACAAATGAAAAGGCTTTGCTCAATGCCTGTACCAACCTGGAATGTGATGTGATCTCGCTTGATCTATCAGTTCGTTTGCCGTATCATTTCAAATTCAAAATGCTGTCGGCTGCTATATCACGCGGAGTCCGACTAGAGATATGCTATGGTCCCGGAATTACAGGAAGTGGACTAGATGCTCGCCGGAATCTTATCGGGAATGCTACCGCGTTGATCAGAGCCACACGAGGCCGCGGTATCATCGTGTCCAGTGAGGCCCAAAGAGCCCTGAGCTTACGAGCACCGTGGGATGTGATCAACTTGGCCTGTGTCTGGGGACTTTCGCAGGAGCGTGGCAAGGAGGCAATCTGCGAGGAATCTAGAAAGGTCACGGCTCTTGCTAAGCTGAAGCGGACCAGCTGGCGGGGCATTGTCGATATTGTCCATGGTGGGGAGAAGGTGGAACGCCAGAAATCTTTACCGAAGCAGAAGGCGCCCACAAAACCCGACACCCCAGTCGAGCCTAGTAATGCGGTTGATAGTTTGAAGCGGAAGGCCTCACTGGGATCTGAACCAGTCGAAGAACCCGAAAAGGCACTTTCAAAGAGAGAGATGAAACGCCGGGCCAAGAAAGCCCGATTTGAGTCACGAGGTGGTGATCCAAGTGACACCTGATTTCGAGATGTTTCCCTTGTCTTATTACCAACACCGGAATTTGCTTCTGTCTTGCCGAGCAAAGAGTCTTCGACAGTCAGATGCACATCACGAAACATTCTCCGATCGAGAGACCCCCGCAGCCGGTCTGCATGGATGGCTATCCTACTATCTGCACGCCATTTTGTTCCCCAGACAAGGCTTTCTAAGTCCGCTTATGTATTAGCTGGCCAATATCGACAGTCGGCCGCTGTGACTGCATGTGGATCAAAGGGGGAAGTACTGCAGGACTTCAACTACAAGTCTGCTCAGGGTCATACAACTGGTAACGCTTACCATTCTGACACTGTTGCAAAGCAGTTGCCCATGGATATATTTGTCTTATATCTAGCTTCACTTGGAGAGGTCTTGCGCCTCTAGAACTCTCTGACTGATTGAGTCTCTCGGTAGGTTGCCTGCCAAAGGCAGTCATATCTGATTATTCCAGCCTTCTGGATTGGCCCACACAAATATTCAGATACCAAGGAAATGTTCCTCCACAAAATATGATAAATATTTGATCTGCTAGCACTCTGAATATTCAAGCTGTATATGGCATTGCCGCAAAGGTTCTATGTTTCCTTTTCCAAGTAGCCATGATGTTATGCCACCGCAGTGTTGAAAAACACATTGACCTGACAATTTAGTAGTAGTGACAATAGTACTCTACCTCGGCATGTTTGTCTTCAGCTTGAAGTTTCACTAGCAGCACCATTACGCTATTCCATCACTGGCATGGATGCTTTCCACGCCTGGGGATGTTTCCTACTGCTTGGTTAGGCGATTGATACTCCCTCCAGAGCGTTCCTCCAGGGCTTATACATCTAGTATGTATCTTCTATTGTTCAGTTCAAACCGCCCCTGTATCTACTTCTACTTAGTATTACATTAAGTAATAATCTCACCAAACACAAGAATCAAATCTCTCTATTTGTCAGTCTTTCACTCAATATTCCAGGTATCAAAGGCGTCTTTATCCCCAGGTCTCGCTCTTACGGGCAGTAAGAATGAGAAGTTCTGATTATCTGGGCATTGGTCCTACAAAAACTGCCCTTTCCCTTTCGGGTGTTCTCCACCACCGGGTTGCAGCTCTGAGGGCAAGAATGCTAGTTTTGTATACTACAGTCACATATGGACTTTCCACTCTGGCGACGAAAGCATGAGGGTTTCCAAGGTTTCTAAATAATTTTAGTATCTTCAGTGCTATCATAAGCCTTGTAAAGTTCCAGGTTCATTAAATCTTCAACAAAAAGGGATTTTCAGCTACTGTGACGTCTGTACGTTTACGTCATGGACCATCTCCAAGGATATTAATAGGGTGGGTCTATGAATACTATGTTCCTGACAAGGCGTAGAAACCTGATTTTATAGACCACCCCTGAATACAATACAATCCTCCCACTTATTTTTCCAATATTATCTCCAACAATTTACATTATTTGACCTGAAATTCAGCCAGACCATTGCTCACTCTCGGCATCGAAGTAATTTGATCCAAAATGGGCTCCTTACTGCGTATTCCGTTGCGGCTACGAGCGCCAACCTCAATTCCTCTCGGTCGCAACTCGATCAACGTCTGCGGCCAACGAGCATATGTCCATGACACTCCCCAGAAATTTTCAAGCGCAAACGAGCATGACCTGGATGAGAAATGTGACCGCGGCAACACTCCCAACCACCCAATTCCCTCCAACAACGCCCACCCAACTCTCCGCGACGGCAGACAGTCAAATCTAGCCGACATAAGCGGCGTTAAACATGAGGATTTGCCAGAAGACGTGCGGAAGCACAACGAAGATATCGAACACCGATATGATCGATGCTACAACCATATCGGAGATGAAGGAAAGATTGAGAAGGCTTTCGAGGAGAAATGAGCGTCTCTAGGGGCCTTCATCAGGGAATCACAAGTGTGGAATACAATATACTAGTACTGTCTAATCGGAGACATCTTATGCACAGTCACTATGGTACCTAAGTGTCCATCACATAGTATTTACCTGGAGTTGTCAGTGCTTCAAATGCCAGTGTATATACAGTCAAATTTTTATGAAATCACGAGCTGTTTGAGTGAGAACCTTGGAAATGGACGATTGAAGGACAAGCTAAATCTACTTATGTAGTTAAAAGAGGGGTGTCAGATTATGTGGCATCTTGATCAATTCGATGCGTTCAGAGAGAAGCAAGAGCGTAGTACTAATTACCCTTATATGCCGGGTCATGCATGAGTCAAGTATCCATTACTAGTTCCTTCAAGCTTCAATATCGAGTCAACTTTGGAGATAAGTTTCTTGCACCTCGGCTTGGGTTGCCAGTTGAATGGAGGCTAAAATGTCAATGTTTTCAGTCGTTCACCTGCACTGCATTATCGAGGTGAGATTTTTGCGGCCATGGCAAATCTTGCAAAAACCTTGAGGTCATCGAATCGAGAAACAGATGCATTGGTTCTCATGACCGAATGCGTTCACCTTCGACACCAAAAATTGGGGCCCGATCATCCGGATACCAAGTCCGCCTCATTTGTTCTTTGTAAATGGCAAGAAGAAGGCGTACATCTATATGTTTAGTCTAGCCAGGTGAAGCTTCTAGATCTAGAAACCAAGTCAAGTTAAATTATATTCTTGCTTAATCCAGGATTCCGACCTTTTAAGCTAGATAAGTACACGTGCTATGGAGGTATACTCAATTTGATAGTAGTTTTCCTTTAACTCCGACACTTACAATCACAATCGATAAATGCTCTGATAACAATTCTGAATAAGAAGACCATCTAATACGAGAGATGTATGTTAATACGGAGGTATCCTATTCGAAGACAACGATGCACTCCATTCCTTGCCACAAAACATCACGACAAAACATTCTGAAACAGCTAGTCGAGCATCCGCTCGGCGTAGCAGGTGTATCCACCCTCAGCCCTACGGTAAACTTTCGACCTCCGATGTTTTCATGTTATTATGTGATTTGATCCGTCAAGCCATCGTGTGGAATCGGACGATGGTGCGATATCGCGGCGAAGGAGGCTCAACTTAGTCTACTCTCGAATTTTGGGCAGTCATGCGTATAGGATGCTACTCCATGATGCTACTAATGCATTGTGTGGCAATATCAAGCTGGAGTCGCATATTTCACTGTCGATCACGGAGAAAAGGCTGGCGGATCTACCGCGTAGCAAATATTGGAATCTGATGACAAAAAGGAGAGGGAAAAAAGGAAAATGAATCCAGACAAAACGCCCGCGAGGACCAAATATCCATAATACCGCAGACAGAGTAACATGAGGTTGACAACAAAAGATAATCCTCCCCAGTACGCCAGCGCCTCATACAAAATGAAAAAGAGGGGAAACACGGGAGATGCGGAGAACGGCGCACGTTCATCCTCGGCTTCGAAGTCAGAGCATCCATTGCAGCGGGTCAATGGGCGAGATTGGAGGAAGCTCTCGTCATCTCTTTCCAACCTCAGAATTCCCTGCAAGGATAGTCCCTTGTCGAGAAATTTCCCCATCCGATGTAGTCCCGCCCCCCGCTGCCGAAGCCCGCATGCACCATTTGATAGGCGCCCCTCGCGAGCATCAAATTGGATGCA
Source organism: Penicillium pancosmium (assembly GCA_031761475.1). NCBI lineage: Eukaryota > Fungi > Ascomycota > Eurotiomycetes > Eurotiales > Aspergillaceae > Penicillium > Penicillium pancosmium. The sequence continues at coordinate 2,549 of JAVMSB010000287.1, read as the reverse complement.
CGTCCAATCCAAGTCAATTCCACAACGCCTTTACCCACTGATGAAAAGCTCCATTTAGGCAGATCCAGTTTCTCGCCAGGTATTCGTGCAGCCGTGAGACAAACGTCATAATCTCCTAGCCAGATCGGGTATTGTCGGACTCCCTCCGGATTCCCCATGCGGTTGGGCTAAGAGATTCATTCCCTTAGTTCATTCTTTGGTGTCTTATAGGGTGTCCGTAATTGCCCCGCGTCGTCTTTTTTCTGGCTGCCGATTACTTGCCGGTCTTTCCCCTCGTATCTCCGATTAGCTAGGAAGTATCAGGAAGCATGCGAGTAACCTACCCATGCCCCCATGTATTGGAAGGCTATGTCACCACTGCCGTCTGTGCCACTGTGTGATAAGAAGCCATCGGTTAGTATAGACAGAAAGACGAAACAGGGATGCAATGTTATCAAAATACCCTTGTGCTGGAGCGCCCCCAGCTGAACCTCCTCCCGTGGTATTTGTGGAAGCCGACGAGCTCTGTCCACCTTCTTCCGGGGGCATATTGGTGATTTGTTATTTGAATATCTCCTATTGGAGGAATGAGGGGGGTAATGAGGGGACCTAAATGGCAAGTTCGAAGGAGCGAGTTCAAGGGGGGTGAAAGAGCCAGGAAAATGGGGGCATCTTATGAAACACAGAGATCAACTGGTGCCGTAGGCGATTCCTTTATAATATTTGACGTTTATCGGAATTCAAAAAGTAGCGATGGAGTAGCATATTGGGCACATAGTTTGAACTCCAATGACAAGGCCCGTGTAGCCGACGATGCTTCGACCAAATAACGGATGGACCAATGGCGAATCCTCAGAGCGCGGCCGCTCCGAGGAGATGAATTTGGGCAGAGTGACTCCGCAGAGAAGAGCCGCATTACAATGTGTTTGAACCAGTCTCCGCGTTATGTTGACGCATGTAGATGTACTCTCTGCTGTATGCTGTAGATGTAGGTGTATAAGGATTGATATCTTGGTTGCCTTGTGCGAACCAGCTGCGAACCGCTCTATTCGGGATCTGGCTTCCACTGAGCAATGAAAGCGACCGGGAACTATCCTGTGCTGGTCATCTCGGAGGGCGAGGATCCTGGATCCCTCTCCACCCCATGTGTACCGCGTCTTCACAAGACTCCAATATTCTGACCAATGAGGTGTGGCCCATGTGGACGGTCCAAACATTTGCGTGTGCGAGTCATAGAGCTTCCTCTTTATTCGTGATGATTAATGGTCTAGCATTCCGGGAAAGTTAAGCCTAACGTCAATTTCCCAAGATCCTGTTAGTTGGGCACCGACCCGGAGATGCGTTGGCCCGTTGCATGATATCCACATTCCATGCGACCTATACAAAGGGACCTCGTAAGCTACGCATGCATATTAGTTCGAGCTTTAATCTATTATGTTTCACATGCGAGCGCCTTCGTTGAGAGGTGGGGTCGAATGAATGGCACAATGTGTGGATACATTGGTCTTGAGCTCTCGTGTTTTGGGGACCCATACAGTCTAGTTTATTCCATGCCAATGGAGAAATAGAGACAACTGGATCAATACTCATAGTGGGTATGTTGCATAGTAGTTGACTGGATACCTAAACCTGACTATATCTGACGCCCCTGGCGGATAGTAAGCAGACTAAAGACTATAGACAATAGATTAGATCATACCACCCCTCGCAGTCGGGCTAAATTTCAAATCCTACTAGTTCGAAGGTTGATGCTAACTGATGTGGTCGCGGAGCGGGTCAAATCCAGCATAAAGCCGGCTTTTGAACTCGATTTCGGAATGTATGACAGCTGTTATTATCTACGAGTAACTTCCAAGGTTAAATCTCATGTAGTGCCAGTGCCAATCCTAAAAACAAGAAATTTATATAGTAATTCTTTGGGTCACCTGGGCATGTTGTCTATCGCTTCAAATTCGGATAGCCACTAGTACGTTCAATATATCACGATTACACCATCCGATTAGATATAAGGCTGATCTGACCAATAACCTTGAAAATAAAAGTTAAGAGTCGACGGGTACCTCGAATCCCAAGGCTAGTGCTTCGGATCTCCGGTGAACTTCTCAGGTTTGTGGCTTTAATGCATCACATGGTTCCCAGTGGCCCGCTCATACATTCCGATACTAAGCGGGGGAAGGTTCAGAGGTCAATATCTTTTCTGACTATTTCCAGCATGAGTTATCCCGTGTTTATTAACTTTCCTCAACACACTGTATCAATATTCACTTTCAGTTAATCTTCTCCGGGCTTGTATACGAACACAGCATGGCTCTTGGGTTAGGGTTCCCCGGATTATCCCAACCGGCCCCGGCCGCTATCTTATCGACCCCAACCTCAACCGGAGAGCGCCGACATTAACTTCTCCGCTTCTCTCGACCCCATAAACCCACCTTCTGCTAATTTCTCTTTTGCTTTCTCCCTCGGAGACCCTCTTCAGAAGGAAAGGAGATAAATCAGCACCCCAAGAAATAATACCGAAGACGAGAGAGCCCATTTACGGCCCCAATTCCTTCGATTGCCTTCTTCAACCC
>JAVMSB010000286.1:0-41656 GCA_031761475.1 Penicillium pancosmium | reverse complement strand
GATATGTTTGAACAGTACTAGTTAGACTATAATGAAATTCTCTTTTTGAAACTATAATATATATCTTTTGAGCTACAATTATTACAATACAATACCTTAGAGATATGAATAACTTATGCACTATTGAATTATCGAGTGTTTGTCTTGTTTGTAGGCCCGCGGGCCGGGCCTAAAAGCCTGCGGGCCTCAGTTCAGGGCCCGAGCCTGTGGGCCGGGCTTTACTAGCGGCCCGAAGCCCGTTACTAGCGGCCCGCGGGCCTATATCTTAGGCCCGAGCCCGTGGGCCGGGCTATCTGGCCCGCCAAATTAGCGGCCCGGATAGGCCCGGGCCCAAAAGCCCACGGGCTTTGGCAAGGTCTACGTATAATAGCCAGAGCCGAAGTCTATAGTAATTTTTATTCTTCTGTTTCTGCGCTTACAGAGCTAACAAATACAGATAGCAACAAACCAAGACTTCGGTTACGACGAGGGCGTAGGATCTGATCTATCTCAAATAGAATCTGATACTAGTAGTTCTCACTAGGAAGCTAGTTTTGTTAATATAGATCGCTCTCTAGCGTACTATTGTTGAAAAGGCTCTTGTACTTCTTAGGTTGATAATAGGATATATAAGCGTTCTGTAGAATCTATTTCTACTAGTGATTACGATAATAATATAGGCCCTAATACTTTGTACAAAAGGGTAAAATATTGAGTTGCTAAATCTTAAAATAATCAGACTAATCCTTGATTAAGGGCTAATTATACAGAGAATATCTTAAACTCTACATAAGGTTGAGACGGTGAATGGGAGGCCAGAAACGGCCGCTTTTGACGCCGTTTTAGGCCGCTCACTCACCGTGGGCGGTCTTGGCGTCACGTGAGCTAAAGACCACGACCGTCCTGGTTTACTGCCACTCGTGTCTCGCGTTGGCCGTGCCTGGTGCCTGGGCCCGTCGTTCCGAACTATTCGTGCTGCAGGCGCCGCAGGGTCCTGGTCCGCTCACTTGTCACCTCTCCTAAAATGGCTCCTCTGTTGGAAAGCCGTCCTTCACTGGGTTTCTATAAATATCGACTGCCATGGCCCAGATCGATGCACCTTCTCTCTACATCAGTCTTTCCACCAGTCTCGGGGCAATCTTGTGAGGGCCCTGTCACTCAAGTGCGAGCATCGTTCAGTTCATTTCTTTCGCTATTCCTGCGATTCGTCTCCATTCTTTCGTTGATTCTCCAGCTCCAGGGCCTTCGATCGCCATGCCTTCCCACCCAGCGACCCTGAATCTAGCAGCGAATCCGAGTCCGAGTCGGAGGAGGAGTCTCAGGATGAACTGGGCCTTGACGATGAAGATGAAAAACTCTCCCCGGAGTACTTTCTCCAGGAGGCCGAGTCTCTGGATGTGTCTCAGCTCCGGCAGAAGCGCTACAGTCCAAAAACGCAAATGAGATTGGATGAGACGCAGGATCTGTGGGAAGAGTGAGTCATGGCTTGTTGTTTTGCTTGCGCTGCCAAACTCACTGACAGTAACAGATTCTGCAAAGGTGCAAAGCGCGATCCAGTTGAATGTCTCTCCCAACTCTCTGATACCGAAAAGACAGTGCGCTTCCTGAAGGCCTTCTTCTCGTGGCGCTGCAGGCGGCGACGGGGGAAAAATGGCCGTCGCAACCCAGGATTGAAGCATAAATCCTCGCTAGAATCTTTATGGAAATGGTGGCATCTGATTTACAAGTCCGAGGTTGGACATGAACTTAGCAAAGACATTCAGGTGAAAATCCGCGACGTGAGTTATCCGAAGGGATATGGAAATGACTGAAATCTGACTAAAATCTGACTGACCATCACAGGTGCTTGCGATAGTAGCAAAGGAAGAAAAGCTTTCCCTCCAACCTAGACCGAAAGCGACCATGTATATCGAAGATGTGGCCGAATTTGCGCGAGTAATCCTGTCCACGACCGAGATGACGTTTCCCTGTGGCTGGTACCGAATACAACTCCTTCTTTTTTGCCAGCTGGCGGCTATCACTGGAAGTCGTCCCGGGGCGCTATTGGAACTACGCTTCCGGGATCTGAAGCTGACATTAATTCGGGATCCAAACGGAAGACGCCCTCGCTTGTTCATCTATTTGAGACCAGAATTCACAAAAACCTTCCTCGGTGAAAAGGAGTCGTAAGAGCCCTTGCCTCCCTCCCTTCTTTCCTTCACGCTGTCTCTTATATCCCTTTGCCTTTCAGTTCTGGTCGGGAAGCCTTTCGGGCCAATTTGAAGATACCATGTTAATAATCTTTGAATAGGAACACATTCCCAATCCCGGAAATTATTTTCGACCCTACCTTGGCCCTCAGTCCTCATGTTTTCTTGTTGGGTATGCTGTTTAGGATCCGTGCATTCAAGAATATGTCTGACGCTGGCCCTGTTTTGGACAGCCCTGAAAGATTGTATAGACTTCGGGTCTTAGATGGGCTAGGCCAGCAGGAACTGAAGCTCAAAGACGAAATTCTCGATGACTACGTGTTTTGCCAATCATTGCGGGAGCCCAATGGATTTCGCATCGTATTGGACCAAAAGCTTACGGACGGCTGGCTACGCTACCGAATGAAACGAGCTGGTCTGATTACAGGGTTTGCAGAAGTCGCGAGGCCATACTGCCTCCGATATGGCGCAGCGAAAGCGTTCAACGACAGCCGTGAGTGGCCCTTGAAATTTTGAATGCTTCGGCTAACGTATTGTCAGCGGACATATCGAATGAATTACAGAACGTAATGTTACAGCATGCTAGTATTGACACATTTGTTCGGCATTACAGCGTGGGTATTCACGTTGATGCCCAGGCAGTTGTGCGGGGCATGCCCGCTCAGAAGGAGCTCATGCGATTTGCCTGCTCGATGAGTCGGTCCATTGATCCCCGCAGACCGTGGCGGCTAGATGATTCGACCTGTATCAACGATATTCCCAGCGTTCGTAGTCTGGAAAACAAGAAACAGGCGAGCAAGCGGATTCGAGACGATAAGAAACTTACTTACGAACAAGCTCAAGATGTATTGGAGCGGAGATTCTCTGACGGTTCACCACTGAACAGTCCTCGCTTCCGAGCAGCACGTAAGCAGTGGAAGGCCCAGGAGAAAACTGTGAAGAAGCTTCAAAAGAAATACGAATACACCGAGGAGCAGTATAACCGATCTGTGAAGCAATTACGCAACGAAAAAAACAGACAACGACACTGCTTGATTCGTGAGAACCTGGAGCGTTACAAGAATGAACAGCCGGTGATCGACAGCGAACGGCAGCTGTCAGGGAAGATGGTTGACGAAGAGGTGAAGGTTGCACTAGAAAGTACTGGCTATATGACACCACAACATATGACACTTATCGACACAGTCTTGACCATGCCCGGTGCAACTACTGAGAAAGAGTATGAGCGAAGAATTGCTGCAATCAATGCCGTGATTGCCGTTTGTGATGCAGAAGAGGGTGCACCTTCCCGGCCCTATACAACCAAAAAACGCTCTGCTGATCCCATCGACACCTCCCCAGCTGATCCTATGGCTAAAAGGCAGAGGCCGGCTGCTTCAGGCGCAGAGGGCGATGTCTTTTCTCAAGCCATCACTTCGGTCTGCGTCAAAACGTCAGAACAGAGGCCGACGATTTGCTTCATCTGCCTTGGCAATACAATGCTGCCGGAAAGAGAACGACTGTGGAATTTCAAGAACTCAGGGTCTCTTAGCCGACACTTTGTGAACAAACATATCAAACCGTACTCAAACGATATGCAACACGAGTGCACGGTTTGTGGAGAGCAGCTGGAGTCTAAATCAGCGCTATTGAATCATGCGCAAGGTGCACATGGAATTGTTTCTCGCTTACCTTTACCAGTTCTTGGACTGCCCTTGCCCTAAGTAGCAAGCTTGTATTACTTTGAAATATAGCCAGGCTTTTGAAAGGCTATGGGCGAGTTCCTCTTTTGTGATTCGAGATTGATTCTGCTTCTCGCTTGTGGAATTTTCCAATAATCTTTGATATAAAGTTCGAGTGATCTTTTCTTTTTGTCTATTTTCGTATCAGGCAGGGGTATATTTTTGTGATATGAGGCTGGTGCAGATCAGGAACCAAGCCGAACCTCGGAATTAATCCCAGAGTATGTATACGAAGAACCAAGTTGATTGGAAATCAACTTGATCTTCGCACTGTATATATAGACTCATGTTTCCCTCTAGAATGAAAATACAATTAATAGCTCTGAACTACAACATATATGATCTATTAGAAATTTCATGCCGTATTGAGCGCTTTTCAAGTCACGTTGTTTGAAGAAGCATACAACGAGCTTGCAGAAAATCAAACTCGATGGCGGCAAAGTAGGCAGCCCAGCTGAAAAAAGTGTTGTCAGAGTGTTTCTGGGTCGTCCAATTGCCAAATTTCCCGCCACTCACTCTGACTATAAACCACGCACCCACTCACCGTCACATTGTGGAATTCACAAAGCCGCAGCGGCGCTGTAGTGGCCTCTCATTCGTTCCGTCGGATCCACTCCAGCGCCCCCGTCCTTCCATATTTCGGAATACCTTCAGGCCCCTGGCTTCGGTACCATTCGTTTTCTTGAAAATTTCTACAAGAATATCAAGGAGAATTATTCTCGTCTGTTCTCGTCATGGAATAACTTCCTGTCCCAAAGCTCTTGCCCGTCCAAGGTCTACTACTGCTCTACACTTCAAACGTTCACCTCGGTCGCATTTGCAAACTTTTATTCATGCATACTGAGGAGCAAGATTATCAAATGATGGGCCGTCAATGTCCCAGTCGTAATAGCCCATCGCCAAGTGTTTTTGACTTTTCTGGAACAGACAGTGACGTTGATAGCGTATCTGAAACAGATCTTGCCGTGCTCGACGAAAATGCGTTACAAAACATATCCGGGTTAAGGCATCTTAAGAAAATTGTGCCAAGCACCCCGGCAAGGAGTTCGCAGGAATCACGCATCTCCAGCGACATGCTTATGATTTTCACCCCACTGTGACTGGATCTGTTTAGCAAAATATGTCTTTGTGATATATCATTAGGCTGACCTTTGGAAAACTCATGTACTTTCGAGCTCATTATAGACTTATTTGATGATTGTTAGATTGTTAGAGGCTTTTTGCGCAATATCTGAAAACGGAGAAAAGATTTAAGCTCCAGCGGCAACGCAGTGGAAACGAAATGGGCATTAATGTAGATATAGATGTCATTAACTCTAGGCTTCCTGAACTGAGTCTTGTAGGATTTTTATTGCCCATCCTTGTATTGACCTAATGCATGATCAATGCCTAAAAATTGGGTATATGGAGGTAAGAAGTGCTTATTGGATAACTGGCTGAGAATGGGCCCCGTAAAAGCGGATCCGATCTATGATTTGAAATGCCTAAGTATCTGTCAGGAAGAACATGTACCAGCCATGAAATACCAAAGATTTACAGCCAAACTGGAAGCACCGGAATCGAAAAAGGGGTATTGCCAATTTTGACATGAAGAGAGTGTTGATTCTTTCTTCCCTCCACTATTGAACTGCATGGGAGTTGAAATATTCATCAGAATACCAACGACTCGGGAGTTACTATCCGAGGTGGTGTCATACAGCTAAGGTACGTGTAAATCAAAGTGTGGGGATTGTAAGAAGGTAGTCCTCAAGTTACCGTATCGGTACCTGACGAGTCAATCCAGTGCTAATTCTAATTTTTCTGGCAGTATCTTTTCTTTTGAGGCAAATGGTTTTGATGAAGCTGGTGATGATTGGCAACTGCACAGTCCAGTGTATGATAGGCCCTGGCTATAGAGAGCTAATGTGTGAGCATACAGTATCCCGGGCATGCCCTGAGCATACTCTGCGGTACGAGAAGAGTTCCTCCTGGGTGACCTTGCATAAGACCGCCTTTCAATCAAGCTAAAAATCTTCAACACGCCTCGTTTTCTCTATAAGTATTTCTCGCATTTTTCCGGAAGCTAAGGCAATTCGGCTTAGAAAAGTATTTGTACAGCTCGGGGGATTTGATGATTACATAATGAGCTAAGTGAATCTCGCTAAAACCACATATTCCACTGTACGAACCAGGAGAGGCGAGGGTAGATCATCTGCCGCGTTCCTACCCTTGTACCAATTGGGCTGGGCTGGTGCATGAGCTTGATCAAGTGAAATTTATATCCCAAGAGGATATTGTGAATCAGTTACAGGAAGTCAATATGTATGCGTGTTTTATTTTTCAGAGCTTAAGCTGAATGGCGGAGTGACAGCATAAAAAATCATAAAAAATCCATAGTTAGGGTTTGAAATCGGAAATCGGAATGGTAGTAAAATTTAATTCTTTGCCTTAGGTAGCTTTGAACTTTTAATGCGTCATTCTTACATATTGTTGAGATAAATAAGCTATGTTAAATATAAACCAGGGCAGAAGCTCATAGCTGACTGATATTGAGATAGCATCACATACGTTCACATAACATACTCATTTCCCTGTCAACATTAAATTTGAAAACAAAAAACATTCAAGAGCCATAGATAAAACTTTTCAAAAATTTTAATATTTAAAACCTCTAAGCCCCACGCTACTGTAGAGAGCCACCATTGACATCAAGATCAGTAGCTTGTTCCAGTTCAAGCCTTTGAAAATCGGGGTGACGATCATGAAAAGCAACTAAAATCTAGTAACGATCAATCAGCCGATATTAACAATGCCATTCTTCCATTCCCCCTGAGTTATTATACGACATACTGGACTACCTGTCACTTGAGGACACGATCTCGTTTGCGTTCTGCAGATGGGACTTTTTACTTGCCTCACTCGATTTTCTCAAGACCAAAGTGGGACCCACGCTTCAACACCTGGAATCTCTAGCTCTACTTTTCCACGAAATTGAGTGGCCAAGGTCTTGGCTATACAGGATTGTTCAAAGCTCGATACAGTGTGAGCAAACAATACTAAGAGATATTTGTATCCTGACAGACATCTTCGAAGATATTGACTGTCCGGAGATAATCATGCGGTACATTATCTCTATATGTGCCGAGTCGAACTTGCCAATCTCACATAGCTGTGTTCTTCGAGGGTTCAAAGGAATCGGTGGTTTGTATCTACAGCGAAGCCCACGTGCTATTTTTGATACGGGTAAATTAGGCATGAGCATTTTACATGTTTCCATCTTAAGTCGGGCTCCGCAAGTCTTCGACGTTGTCCACCGAATTTTGAAAGGAACCCCCGAGCCAGAGAAAGTCGACTATTTCAATAAGCTTGACTGTATGGGCCACACGGCGTTGACATATGCAATATCTACATATTCCGTGGATATGCTTGATGCACTGGCCCATGTTGGGGCAGATATCAATCGTAGAGACTTTTTCGGCTTCACGCCACTCATTGAAGCTGGCTACTTTGGATATAGAGAAATAATCGACTGTTTGATTAAGCATGGTGCGGTCTTTACTGCCCGGGATAGCGTTAGTCATTCTATCTTGGAACACATCATAAACGGCAAATCTGAGATGAAGGAGCAGCTCCTGGAACATATCAGTCTATTTGCTAGTCAAGGACAGCTAGACAGGGCCCTAATATATGACTTTGAGAATACGAGCGGGCATACGGCGACGCTGGTAAAGCTTGGCGCAAATCCTGACAATATGGGTCTATCGGCTGGTGACGTTCAATCCAACTCATCGTCATCGAAGGCTCTTGAATCTGATATACCTGAATGAAGACGGACATACCACAAGAGAATGACTCAATGTTAGATAAAGTAATAAGTTTTAGCCTAGCGAATGTAGTAGTCTTGGAGCCGGGAATCATCCCGTTAACGGGTCAGATAACCGGAGCCGGAACCTCTTAGATTCTACCGTCGCCAATAGATTTAATCAAACACAAATACCTAAAATTCAACATAAGCATGCATATATCAAAAGGTTCGAATTCCTTTCAATATTCATTACAGAGAGAATGCTGTTAGTATTCATGCATTGTACTGAACATGTATAAGTCGCTTTTCCGCTCTTGATACTGCCCGTTATTCGTAGCTTTGCAATTTACATATTGCTATCGATGCCGCTGAATGTTGATCCAATACCATTAAAACATACTTTCGGATGTAAATATCGTGATATGGGAACCCTGCCCGTCTTCCGTGAAACGCTGACCAATATCGAAAATCCGGACACGATGATCATCGTAGCGTTGGATAGAGGATTATTGTAGTTACATATGAAGTTCCACAGAAAGGCCCTTTCTATTGAAAATTCACATCAACTCACATAAAATGAAATAAATTCAAAAGAATACGTATAAGTAGAGATATGTTTATTTCTCGTCAAATTACAATTTCTCGGGTTCTTGACACTCTATGAGATCGATTTGCGGCTTTGGGCGGCGACCGTAGGATACATGCTATGGCAGCCACATTTGCAACATTTGGAAGTTGAAACAGTTGTGGTCTTAGAGTTATAAGCGGTTGCCACAATCGGCCTGGCGCTTTCTGAAGCTGCGGAGCCACCAAAGTGAGGGAATCCAATGCATACTGGTCCGCCTTCTTCGGGGCGTTTCCCTGCCTGTCTCTTGGGTTCCACAAAACCTCCCGGCTCAGGAAAACTTATATCCACACCCTCCATTGTCATGCAGCCGTTGATATTTGCAACAAACATTGGTGGGAAAACCGGTGCATCCACCATATTTCTGGAGAGTGGATCTAGTAGCGTTTTGGCCACTGTGATTGGGGCACAGTTCATGTACATTTCACGGTTTCCGATTTTATTGAACCAAGTCCAAGCCAAGGTGTATTTTCCTGGCTGAATACCTTCAGGAATAGTGAAAGGGAGTTCAAGATCATGGTCAGTGGTCGACAAACCATTGAGGTTCCATGATACGTCTGAGGGACAGCCACCTTCAAATGACTTGATAACGCTCCACTTCGAAGTTTTACTTGGCTCGAGATCAGTTGTGAGACTGATTTGACAAGACCCACCACCATGTGTTGCACTGCCTAGCAGGCGAATGGCCTGATTCTCTCCGATGTGATAGACGTTTTCATGTGAAGGAGCTCGAAAACTGTCCTGGCGAAGCTTGCAGGGAAAATCGCTACCATCAGCAGCTAATGGCGAATTATTCAGGGTATCATTGCTATATAGTTCAGGTGACGTCATGGTGAGATGGGAACGAACTAGCCAAATTGGAGTCCCAAATAGCAGAATATTCCACACAGAAAGTCTCATAGTAGCGACCAGAAGTTTATCGCACCCGGGGACAAATTTAATGTTTGAATTTTTATTTTGGAACTGAACGAAGCTTTTTAAATAGGCAGGAACAGTCGCCAGCCAAAAAGACCTATCACTTAACCTCGAATAAATAGTTGCGTGTACCATGCTCACTGCATGTGCTCCTCAATGCAATTGATTTTTCTTATATCGCACGGACTGCTATAGCCTACTGTGAGCTGCCAACCGATTATGGCGTACTTGTGGTAGTCTGATATATAGCCTCAGTTTCTTCAGACTGGCACCACAGTACATTATGCGAGACACGATGTTAATCCGTAGCCGGACAAAAATATTTGACCGTGAGTACCAACACAGTATTGCATATTGATTTTTAAGGGAGCTCTCCTGTATGGTTTGGATTGATCAAATTCAATAAGTGATGCCCGTTCGTTTGCTGAACGTTTAAGTTTCACCTAGACCGAAGCCGCTCGACGAACCGTGATTAAAACCGGTCGCTCCATTAACAGTAAATTTTTTTATAGAGTTTTATTGAATGCTCGTTTGGCAAAGCGTACTTAAATAATAGGGAATTTTCGATCTTAGGCTGAAACTGATCTTTCGCGACTGATCATAATTCAAACTTCTCTACCATGATGGATAATTCCTCGCGCTCAATCACAAAACCCAGAAGTGCATCCAATCAAAAAGCTCGAAGAAGAAGGGAAACACTTTTCAAAAAGCTGTCTGAATACAGTTTTGAATGTGCTGCTGATATTCATTTGAGCATTCGGATGAAAGGTTCTGGCCAAATTTACACACTGGTGACGACCTTGGAAGGTTGGCCACTTTCACAAGATCAACTCGTAAGTCTTGTACTCCACTGTTTGTCAGAAATCGAATCTATTGCTATGTGCTCACTGTATATCTTCAAGAAATTACAATACCCCAAGCCAATCTATAAGAGTTTACCAGACTCTGTGAGATAAAAGATCAAGGCTGGCATAGAATCAGCAGAGAGGGGGGATCCAATGGCGTATTGAGGGATCGCGTCAGGTGGGTTGTATACAGTAGCAGGGATATATGCCTCAAATCTGATGCTCAGAAGTGGAGTGGGCGGTATTTCTTTTTCTCTATGGTCCATGAGTCAACATAAGAGCACACTATTTTCTCATATGAATGCTATAGAGACTGCTTGTTCGTATTAGAGCGACAGAGTCATGACCTGAATTCCACCAGGAATTCTGTCTATGTTTCTTCTCAGAAACCCTGTTGGATGTAGAGTAAGATAGCACACAAAGAAGAGTACCAAGAAATCTTGATTGCACTACATGTACCTCTATATCAGTCGTTGAATCTAGCAAAATTTATGTCTGGGAAAAATCATCTAGCTTGAGAGTATTCTCTGATCTCCTAGCAATGAGACTGAGGCTTTGGTCTTGTGGTGGTGTTCTATAGTGAAGATCTTTTTATTTGAATTACCGAAAAAGGGGTTTGCACTGTAAAAAGCATCGTTTCCTGTAATTTTTCTAGAAATTTAAATAATAACAAATAGATAATTTGCCCCACCACACTTCCTGAAACTTTTCGTGTTCACTTGTATCAAGGCCGCACAGGATCAAAAAATAAGAGATTGATTCAGAGGAATCATGCCGACACCGTTTCTTGCCCATGTTGTGTCATACTCATTTGTTTCAAGATTTTGTGCATCGGCAGGATCGTCATTACATTCAAACTCTGTTATTTAGTCTGATTTTTGGGCTCGGGGCGTTGCTCATCTGCGGTACTCGTATGATGGCAGGGGGCGTCATCATGTTTTACAAATCTGCTTGTCCCACCGACAGATACAGCTTGCTGCGCGCAATCATCTTTCTTGGACCAAGAAATAGTATCTTCCAGTGCCAAAAGGCCCTGTTCTGTGAGTTTGGAGAGTTTTTTATCGCCCCTAACCGCAGATTGGGCTTTTATGATGCCGTTCTTTGGGCCTTTATGATGACGATATGACATTTCGAGTGACTGATGGTGAGAAATCCAAAGGTAGATGCATGGGGGACACAGCCAGGAATATTTATATTCTTTCTAAAGACGGCTGATCTGAGCTTTGAATCATTATTTTACGTAAAACATACATCAGAACATTTTCCAGCTATGCGTGATTTTTCATCAAAATAGAGATTCCAACGTTTCTTGGGCATCATGCAAGCAAATGAATCCGAAATGAAATAGAACGAATATCAACTGTGAATTTTATATCATCAACCGCATCTTCTGTCTACTCTGACACCAATTTGAGGAAACTCAGTATAATAGAACTGAATTGACGTTGGGCTCTGAAAAAGAAAAAGGGAGGTGGCATGTTTAGCGACAGCTCATACAGTATGCCGAGAAATGGAACCTCAGCTCCACCTCGAAAGCCCCACGAGCGCCACTTCTGTACTCTTACTTGGTGAAAAAGCTTGTGCAGATAAGGTTGATAGTTTATCCTTGTCCAGGGTCCATGTTTGCAGGTTGTTTAGGTGTTTTCATGCTTCAACGCATTAGAGTAGCCTTTGAATGTTGTATGGTAAAACATAATTTGATGTATTTCCTCTCCTTCACTACTTCCAGCGCCACTATCTGTCTCTAATGCTACTCTGCTCAAGCATTCAGAAGGATTTTTCCCGCTCACGCTTTCAGAAGGAGCTTTCCCGTTGTCTTGCCAGACTCCAGATCATCTTGGGCCTGAGCAGCATCCCTGAGCGGATAGACCTTGAAGATGTCAATCTTCACACCGTCTCGCTCTAGAAACTTGAAGACGGCTGCCGCGGTTGCATTCAATTCCTCTCGAGTGGCAATGTATGCTGAGATGCGAGGCCTAACCAACTTGATGCTCTTCCCCGATATCCGCCTAACTTAGTGATCAGTACGGTTCAACAATCAATTGTCTGCGCGTCAGGATGACGACAAGATGTCCTCACATGATATCAACTGGTTCAACGGTGCCAGTTGTATTCCCGAAGCTCACCATAGATCCTTTTCGAGCGACGCACTGCAGGCTGGTATCAAAGGTGGACTGGCCTAGGCTGTCGAACACTGCAGCGACTCCGTTCCCACTAGTGAGGTCCAGCACGAGTTTGACGTAGTCTTGTTTGTTGTAGTCGATGACATGATCGGCCCCGAGCTGTCTTACCAGATCGATCTTGGCGGTCGAGCAGGTGGCGATGACGGTGGCCCCCAAATCCTTCGCCATCTGAACCACCCAACGGCCCGTGCCGCCCGCCGCGGCGGTGACAAGGACCCAATCTCCTGCTTTGATGGGATGGGCCTCATGCACGAGCGACCAGGCCGTCATAGCCTGGAGGGACACAGCGGCGGCAGAGCTCGTCGACAGACTTTCCGGAATGCGCACCGCTCGGGCGGCCGGAATGGCCACGTAGCTTGCATAGGTGGATGAGTGATGGATGACTACCTTGTCGCCAACCTTGAGGCCGTAGAGGTTGCCAGCGTTTGCAACGGCAGCGACCGTTCCTGCTGACTCGCTGCCTGGGATGTACGGGAAGTTGGTGATTGGGTAGAGTCCTTTGCGGTAATAGCTAGATAAGAGACAATTTTAGCACATCTCGAAATCGGGGCTGAAAGAATGGTAACATGATCAGTGGCGTTATATGGCTTACGTGTCGATGAAGTTCACCCCAATGTACTCGTTCTTCAGTAGAACCTCGCCTTCTTTCAACGTTGGAATGGGAACGTCGGTCTTGTACTCCAAGACTTCAGTCCCGCCGGTCTTGTTGATGAGGACGGCATCCATCGTGGCCATGGCTGAACCTGTACCTACAAAGGCGGATTCAAAAATCAGAATCAAGAGAAAGTAGGTATCGAACAACAGTACCGTGTCAGCTGGCAAGTGAAGATTGTGGTAATTAGGGTCGGTTCCTTTGTAGGATTGTTGCGGTGGGCGACTGCAGGGTGGGGAAATGCTCCGCAGCTTATGTACGAGTAGGTTGCCTTAAAGACGGGTTCCCTAAAAGAAGGAAGACTGCGTCCGTGCGGCACAGCAAGGGTATAGGTATCTCTTGGCATCTATGTATGCAACGACGCAGTATCACTGCAGGGTTGGGACTTCTTGAGCTATGTGGGGCAGCTTACATGTGTTGCCTTCAGGCCACCAGCGTGTTAATGTAATTATTATTATAGAGTACAGGGCTTGGAATCCTTAGCAGGGTGTTGCAGCTTACATATGTTGGTGTAAGGACGGAGACTCCGGTATTTGTGCGTTACAGGGGTAATGTATGTGGCCACCACCTCGTCAAGCATGTCGTAGCATTATCAGAACCTGATTCAATTCAATTATGTAAATTATCACCACGGTTTCGAGCATATGTATCCTAAATATAGCATTCCTGGTAAAACAGACAGAATAGTATAGAGTAACTAATCAGGTCAATGTTTGATGCGCGTGGAACGTGGAGGACCAGAGTATATAAAAACGTGCGAGTGCAGCACGCAAGCTGGCGCCTAGGAACAGGCCATGTGGACTCCCAAAACGTGGGTTTACTAGTTAGTTCGGCGTTGTTCGGAGTCCGCACAACGCCGAACTAACACTCCGATGTCGGGCACAGGCGCACTGACAGGTGATCTTGCTCATACTTAGATATAAAGAGACAGTCTCCCGATGTCATTATATCCGATTTTTAGCGTCACCACCTCACGAATGGCTTCATCTCTACTTGACACATAAAATCCTTGGACTCCAACCCTCTGGCTCTTGGCAGTGTATGATCTTTGAAAATATATCAAAAGATTAAATCTCAATGGCAAAAATTGACGGCGCAGAAGTTGCCCGACACAACACCAAGAAGTCGTGTTGGCTAGTGCTTGACTCAAGAGTGTACGACGTGACGTCTTTCCAGTCTGAACATCCCGGCGGCACCGTCATCTTATTGAAGAATGCTGGAACTGTAATTTTCTCTCACTCTCTTTGTCTGTGACCCAATCTTCTAGCTAACGAAACACCAGGACGCAACCACCGAATTCAAAAAATACCACCCCTTGACATATGTGAAGCAACTCCCTCCCGGAAGCGACCTCGGCCCCATAGACCCAAACACCCTCGCCAAACTCAACAAACCAAAAGAAACAACAAGTTCTCCCGTGAATGAGGTAGATGCTGAAAACAAGATCCCTCATATCTCTCTCTGTGTCTCTTGTCCCGATTTCGAGAAAGTGGCGAAATCAGTATTGCCTCACAAATCCTACATATATGCTTCCACATCAGCAAACTATAGACTTTCACTCAAAGGGAATCTCGAGGATTGGGGTCGTATTACGTTCCGCCCCAGAGTATTGCGTAACGTGGGCGATGTAGATGCATCGAGAAAGATATTTGGTCACAACAGTCCATATCCATTCTATATCTCTCCCATGGGAACCCTTGGTACCATTAATTCCGAAGCTGAGCTCGATGTCGTAAGAGGCGCGGTGAAGAAGGGTGTGCATATGGTAGTTTCTACCGCGAGCACACGCCCCACAACGCAAATCGCAGACTGTCATAGAGCAGAACTTCAAAGACACAAAGGGAGTCCGACACGATTGTTCTTTCAGTATTATATGCCGGTTGACAGGACCAAAGCGATCGAGCTGATGCATATCGTGAAAGAGGCAGGATACAAGGGGCTGTGGATCACTGTCGATACACCTGTGCTGGGAAAGAGAACGGCGGATAGAGTGCTGCAGGCGGAAGAAGCACTGGCAGTGGGTATGCATGAGGAACCAACGTCGACATGGGAGACAGGAGACGATAATGCATTTGCGCCCGCGATGGGCGGTCGACCTAGCGCTGGCCAGCTGAGTCCGCACACCACCTGGGAAGATCTATCCTGGATACGTAAAGAGTGGGATGGACCCATCGTTCTCAAGGGCGTCCAATGCGCCGAAGACGCTAAATTGGCGTTGGAGTATGGCGTCGATGGTATTCTGCTAAGTAACCATGGAGGAAGACAGTTGCACACAGCGCCTAGTTCGCTGATGACCTTGTTGGAGATTCGGACCTACTGTCCGGAGGTGATTGGCAGGTTGGAGATCTTTATGGATGGAGGATTAAGAGATGGGGCGGATGTGTTGAAGGCTTTGTGTCTAGGAGCGACGGCAGTCGGAGTGGGAAGGCCATATATGTATGCGCTTGCGGCATACGGGGGGAAGGGGGTGGAGAAGGTCACTGATAGTAAGTGATGAACTGGTTTCGGATTCGAGATTGAAGTGCTAATCAGTTATTGTAGTTTTGGCGGAAGAGTTGACGACAGGAATGAGATTACTGGGCATCACGTCACTGGATCAGCTGAAGCCGGAGATGGTTAATGCGAGTAGGTTGCTGAATGAGATGTGGAGACCGGATAGTTTTTCTGTGAGGAGTAAACTTTGATGCGGCGTCAGATAAACACAATCTTTCAGCTTCAAGCTCTTAAGAACAACTATTTGTTTGCAGGGGATGGTCTGGAATATAGGATGAAAAGAGGGCTTATTATCTTTCTCTAAAAGTTGCTCACCTCAAATGAACGATAGTGAGTTTTGCGAACGGAAGAGATATCTACTATGAAATCAACAGAATAAATGCGTAGTGGCATGAAAGGTCACTAATCTACCTGACAGTACGTTTTGACAGCGCAGAAATATTCCAACATCTAAACTCTAGATCAAACATGCATGGAAGAGTCGGAAGAAGATACGCGAATTATCGTGATGCTTGCTCCCAGATCTCAAACTTCTCCGGCAACGTCTCATCGTTCTCCTTCTCCCACTGCTTGACCATCTCATCCTGTTGTTTCCACCATTGGTCCATCATGATTTTCGGGGCAATTTGGTACCCCAATTCCTAACAGATCTCATAGCTCGAGTATGCACCACTTTTAGGATTGTCGGCTCCTTGGGATCGGAAGCGTCTGTCATGGAGTCCTTGTTGACTGCACCGATGGTCTGGTCCAAACCCACGGACTTATCAACCTCTTCGACTGGCTCTTTCAATTTCTCTTTCTCTTTCGCAGCCTGGATCGCGAAATTCGAGTTCTCCATGAGTGCCGCAACGAAAATACGCCGAATTGGGTTGGAATTCATGTATGAAACGTCTTTGCGTCCTTGAGAAGCAGCCGTGAACTCACAGCCAAATACACACTCACTTGAGTGTTGTACATATTTACACTCCGTCTTCAGAATGTTCATGTTGGCTGTAAATCCCAAGCTCAGATGCGGAATTTCCAGCAGTTTCCCCACCACTGTCTGGATCCTTCGGGCCACAAGCATGAACTGCGGGCCATGACCATACGAGTTGGGACTGCCGAATGTATCCCCAAGGTATCCCCCTTTTGGGTTTAGGCCGAAGATTGTTTTAAAGAGATATTTCAGCAGATATACTCTCGACAAGTCATCCGGTTGGGCCGACTTTCGGATTTCTTCCCGCATGACAACCACGACTGAGTCCTCGGTTTTTCCCATGAGTACATGAAGGATTTCGTGCAAAATGGTACCTACGTGGTTTGTGGCTGCCCAAGTCTTACTCGTGCCAAGATTCCCTTGAAGAAGAGTGAGGGGACTGAGAGAGATGGCATCTTGGTCGGATTCCTCGTCCCAGATCGAGGTCCCCACACAGTTCTTTATCTGCGCCCATGGGTGCGTCTCCGGCATCCAGCCGGTTTTGACACCATTCACTAAGCCGTCAAATACTAATTGACTCAGTGCGTTGGCCAATGATTGGATATCGAAGCTTCCAGGATACGTCACTCCATCACAGAGTTTCTTGTACGTGACTCCCATCTGAACCTGGACATATTTGACCAGATTGTATTCCCGGTCCTTGAGCTCGCCTCGCTCAAGACGTTCTAGATGAGCTAGCAGTCTGGAAAATGTCTCGGCAGCGGGGTGGGCGTTGCCCTGAGCACGAGCTTCTGGAACCGCGGGGGTGAGACAAGATTTCCAGAGCTGCTTTTCCAGCCTACCACGTCAGTCCACAGGCAAGACTGTGGCATACCCGACTAGCTCATCTGAGCGACGCAAATTTGCAACGGCTCAAGCAGCAGGCCCATGGAATTCGAGATACGGAGCCGCGAAATCCTTGCAATCCATGCTTACAGGGAAAGATGATTGAAAAACCCCATCGCTCTACTATGCGGAAGGGAGAGTACCCAATGGAATTCATTCACATGGATGCTGCCGGTCCTTTCGATGAAGCTCTCGACGGCAGCCGCTACTGGCTCACCATTGTCGACGATTGGACTGGGTGGGTAGAGATCATATCCATACCTCGCAGACAGGGATTCATCATTGAGTCGCTCTGTTTCTTCCTTGACCACAATGAGCGTCCTGAACGGAAGTGCAGACGGATCCGTCTCGACCGAATTCCCGAACAAGTGGGAGAAGAAATGAAGTTTGTTCTCTTTTCTCGCGCAATCAAAGCTGAAGTCACAGGTGTTGGCCAGCATCAACAGAACGGCGTTGCTGAAAGAGCTCATAGAACAATATATAATCGAGTGGGACCAACACTCGCACATGCAAGGCTGCCGGCGAAGTTTTGGCCAGAGATTGCTCGGACTGCCGCATATCCTTCCAATAGATCACCATCGGCTAGACTACGCATGACACCATATCAGGCATGGTACGGCGACAAGCCTGATCTATCACGACTAAGGGTGATTGGATCAAAAGGGGAATACCTCATCCCGCCTAAGCAAAGGAGGAAGTTAACAGAGCCAAGAACAAGGCCATGCGTTCTTCTGGGCTACGAGGGAAACACCAACTACCGCATCCTGCTAGAGGACGGAAGAATCGTTGGAACCCCGAACGCTGAATTCAAAGAGGTCCTTATGACTCCCTCCACACAGACAGAACAAGATGTGGGAGCCGGGCAATGCGGCTTACCTGAGGCAACGGCTGCTGCCGCAGGGGGGACCATGACGGTGGGGCCAGATAAGCAACCGTCGGTAAGTATACGGCTAGCATCCGTGCCATCCTCTGGACGCCATGCGTCTATGAGACCATCAGAGCAAGCGCATCTCCATTTAAGCAACAGCAACTCACGAGCGCGAGATGGGTCCAGAGATGTCATCTCCCAGACATCCACTCAACCGAATGATCGCATATCGGGAGAGCAAAGACAAACAAGTGACAATGAGTCACGTACGCTATCCCCTCCTGGATCTGACTTTGGAGAAGAAGTGCCGTTCCTATCGAGTGACAATGACTCGCAGCCTGTTGCTGAGGGAGACATGACCGTGTCGATTCTCGGGGATGACGATGCCTTCGGATCAATGGCTCCGCAAGGGGACGAACCATCGCCCGGTGGCGACCAGCAACGGAACGACCTTGGACAAAACCAGGGGCTAGGAGAAGAACAACCATATGTGGACCTCCAGCCTGATCGCCTAGTCCACAGGGCACGAGATGCCCTAGAAAACCACCCTGAGCTCAGGGTTCGATTCGCACAGACTACACCAGATGCATCTGACGAAAGCGAAGGATGTCTCCCGTCGTGGGGAGATATTGAGATCACCACCTGCTGACAATCGGCAAGGTGATCAGTGAGGTTCTCGTGCCTGACTCTGCAACGGAGGGGAGGTTGCGAGCGAGTGATGATCAGAAGTGCCTCTATTGAGGTGTGCTCCAGATGGAAGGATGGATGCTACAGGATAGTTGCCAAGCTACATAGATATCATAATGCCACGAAAAGGGAAGATCTGGGTAGTAAGAACATTTCACCGAATGGTCATCTCGTCACCGTGTGCGTCGAAAATGCACGATTCACTCATCACCCTATCCCACGAACCTGTTGGAGACTATAATGACATGGAGAGAAGATGTTTCCAATGGTACATGAATAAAATATGCCAGTGGTACATAGGAGAGAGACAGCTCCAGACGCATGTACATACATAGGAAAACGCTTAAGAGTCTAATGCCTTGACGCTGTCAAGTCTGCATGCATTACGCTTCATACCTCCATGCATCGACCAGCCACTCAACCCAAACGCCTAACTCCTAATGCCATATTTCCCCTATGCCCTATTCCCCCAACGCCTTAACCATCTCCTCCCTCCACCTCCCCGAACGCCTGTTCATAGCCACCAGCACCAACCCACCCATCAACAAAGCCCACAACCCCAATATCGTAAACAACCAGCCATTCCCAATGGCATCAATCGCCGGATCCGCCGCAATCGTAGCCCCAAACACACACAAATTCCTACAGAAGTTATTAATAGCCATCCCCGCCGAGCCTTTACTCGGCATAAACTCGGTCAACATGGTGGTGCTGACAGACGTAATGAGCATGGATCCGATGCCGAAGAAGAAGTTGGCGACCATAGGCACTATCCATATGACGCCTTTCTCTGTGGTCCAGCCGTACCAGATGAGAGCCGCGGGCCAGAGAAAGGCTGCTATCCACGCGTTTTCACGCATCCGGTCTTCGGGGCGGAAGATTAGTTTGCCCTCCTCGTCGTAGCGGCCGGCTTTTCGCGCTTCTCGGTGCATGATGCGGTCAACCCAGACTCCACCCAAGAGAGATGCGAGCATATATCCGACGGAGCTGGGGATATAAAGGAGGCCGACGACAAGGGTGGAATAATTGTAGGGAGCGGATGAGAATGTCTTTTGGATGGAGATGTTGAGAAAGTAGAGGAAGGCGAAAGTGATGGAGGCGTAGTACACTGTGAGGGCGACAGGAAGGAACCGGAGGTAGAGTAGGATGGAGAAGGGATCGACGAAGATGCGGCGGAGGTGGGAGGCTACATATTTGGACTTCTCGGCAACAGACTGTGTAGTTGAGACGCGTTTGAGATTTCCGGTTGGTCGCTTCTCGGGAGTAGAAGCAGGAAGGGAAGCAGCGGCGAGCGTCTTCGAACGCAGAGTTTCGGGGAGTACGAAGACTAGCACGAGGAGTGTCATGCTGCCGTATATTACGAGGAACCATTGTGTGCTCCGCCAGCCGAGTTCTTCTGCTAGTACTCCGCCAAGGATTGGTGCGAGGAGTGGACCACAAAGGGGGCCCAACCAGAATATTCCCATTGCTCGGCCTCGCTCCTTGACCTCCCATATATCGGCAATCGTTCCTGCTCCGACAGCTTGGACGGATGCTGCAGCTCCTCCCGAGAACGTTCGGAAGACGATCAGCATAGCCATATTCGTTGAAATAGCAGCCAAGGCTCCGAAGAGCACAAAGAGGCCAAAGGAGACGATATATATTGTCCTTCTCCCGCTCGTCTCTGAGAAGCTGGACCAGAACAGCGGAAAGATTCCCATGGAGAGCATGTAGACGGCTGCGTTCATGTTCGTAATGGTATAGGAAGCACCGAAGGCCTCTGCGATGTCCTTGAGCCCAGGGACTATGATAGTAGATCCCATGGGACCAGCCATTCCCATAAATGCCACGAGGATGGTCAGGAGCCATTTTGTCTTGCGGGCATAATGGTAGGGGTCGTCAACCTCTGGTATCAAGGAGAGATTGGCGAGGAGACCTCGTCGCTTTCGCCGTTCGACGATAACCGCTTCAGGTACGAAGGAAGCTCTTCGCGAAAGTGTCGCTGGCCGGAGATCCTTAGGCATATCTCTGTCAGGCGCTGTTGTGGTGGACGGTGCGGACGGCGGAAGTGATTCTTCGTGCTCCTTTCCTTTTCCGGCATGGTCAAAGGACTCAAAGGACTCCATATGCGACATCGGAGATGTGGGTTCGCAAGCAGGACTTGGATCTTGCGGTGGTTTCTCCAGGCCCGCCATAGTGAAAGAAAGAGAGGAGAAGTGAAGTGAGGGGAAGAGGGTCAAATGTAGGTTCACGGTTCTCGGGGGTATCAGTTTGAGAATGACCAAGGCTTAGATTGTATCTTGCGATGCTTTCTAGGCTCGCTATAGTGAAGGAAAGAAAAGGAACGGAAGAGGAGAGAAGGCAACAGGGTCTGACCTTGATGGCTGACGTTGTGGGGCTAGGGACAAAGAGAGGGCACTGCAGTACCACGGTGGTAGTTGCGCGGTGCGCCTAGTCGGCGACTCCGGCTCCTAGACGAAAATACCAAGACTGACACACGGCAGAGGAGGAGAGTATTTTCTCTTGAGACCAGAGGCCCTCAACTCATGTGCGATGACAATTTTGACGAAAACAGATGAAAGAAATCAAACATGGGGAAACGTATCAAAGAACTGATTTGAAAGAAGTCCGCTCAGTTGCATATGGGGCTGAATGCCTTAAACTAGTGAGAATATCTCGCTTTCCTGATTGGTTGGAGTGACTGATGCATTCGGCCCCCACCCTGGGGGCCGAATGATATCAAATTTAGAAAGATCAGCGCTGGCCGACCAGTTGCCTCTATACCGACCGCATCGACTGGTTGTCAAGAACTGCTCCGGACTCCGGTCCGGACTCCGGACTCCGGACTCCGGTCCAGCCTAAAGGGATTGCCAGCGCGCGGGTCCGGGCCGTCAGGCGGGTCCCGGGATGGAGTCTAACGCTTTGGCCTTTAACAGAGGCTGTGTCCACAAAGCTTGGACTTTGCGCTATCCCGCCATCCCGCCTGAGCCGCCACCTACCTGCGAGCTAGCGATCCTTCTAACGGTATTTCAAAACAGCCTGTCGATATGCCGATGTCGGATACGGTGTGCCTAATCACGCCTGGAAACAAATGCGACGATACAGATCTTGGCACCTAACGTGGTACTTCCGTTTTTGGCCTAGTCCTGTCGTGCAACCGCTCTCCCCCGGGCCCACCTTGTCCCTAACCCACACCAGTTCGACTGGTTAACAGCCGCATCCGCATACTTGTATCAATACCGTATTTTGAGCGTCATGACGACCCACAAATAATCCTTTAGATAGGACCTCCAGGTCCTCTCTAAAGGATTATTTGTGTAACCCGACGCAGGGGCTGCGTCGGGTTATACACTATCACCGGTGTAAATCCCTTAGTGCTGAGATCAGGTGACCTAGCATACTCACCTGGCAGACACCCAAGTATTACGAGTATCGGCATTCCATCTTGTCGTGTGTCCAGACAATAAACCACCCTCAGCTGTCAACCACTTCAGAAACAACAAACAATCTAAACGCATCGCCAACATGACTGTCCAAAATGGGATTCAATCTAGTCCTACGCAGGTATTTTACGTAATGGGGAATAGTAATTGATCACTTGGTAACCACTACAGGTCGTCGGTGGGAAGCCTTTGGCGAAGAGATGGGACCGTGAGAATCTCCCGGCACAAGTTCTTGCGATCATGTATAGTTAACCGTTTGTTTTAGACGTGCTAAGTCGAGAGGCGGCCACTCGCCAGGTAAGCATTTCCACTGCGTTATAGCTTTCCCTTTGCGCCCTCAATTAACATTTTGGACAGTCTTCTATATTCCAAGCTTTGCATCGTCACCTAGATGCTAATGGTCAGTCTCTCAACCCCAATTCCCCCCTCCCACACCCTCACAGATGAAACCTTCGCGTGCACCCGGGGAGATTGTCTTTGAATCTAATCAATTATAGATGTATTGTCTCTCGGGCCAGGAGCTCCTTCTCCGCAGTACCACCCATTCGATCACATCAACGTCCAGGTACCCTCGATTCCAAGTTCAGATGCGGCCAAAGCAGTATGGGACGAGACTTCTTTCACGATCAACAAGTATGACATGAAAGGTGGTAAGAGCGGATACGGTATGTCAGACATTGAATGCTCAATTCAACAGATACTGATTGCATTCTAATAGATCTCTCATCCGCATTGACGTATGGCCAAGGAACTGGGGCGCATCAACTTGTAGACTTCGTTACCGAACTGACAAAGGTATTTCAGTCACAGAAACATGGAGACAGTGTTTTGCACGTTGACTAACGCGAGAAGTTTGTCCATGACCCCCCCTACCAAGACTGGAAATGCATCATGACTGGTGGAAACACCTCCGCCCTTGAGCTGGCCTTTCGCACCTTCACCGAACGAGGAACCTACGCGCTGGCCGACGAATACACATACGCCACCGCCTTTGAGTGCGCCAATCCCCTGGGCGTCAAGATGATAGGCATCAAGCTAGACGAGGAAGGTCCTATCCCGTCCGACATAGACGATATCCTCAGCTCCTGGGACGAGCAGAAGATGGGAAGCAAGAAACCACACGTGCTCTACACCGTACCGACCGGCCACAACCCCACGGGCTCGACCCAGTCGACCCAGCGCCGCCAGGAGATCTACAATCTGGCCAGCAAGCACGACATCATCATCTTAGAGGACGACCCATACTACTTCCTCCAGCTTGCAGGCGAGGTGGCCAAGGACGCCTCCGAGCTGATTAAACCCACGGCGATGGCGGACCTGCTACCCAGCTTCCTGAAGCTGGACGTCGATGGGCGGGTCTATCGCATGGACTCGTGCTCGAAGATTCTGGCACCGGGACTCCGCACCGGATGGATCACAGCGTCAGCGCAGATTACGGAGCGCATCGTCAGGGCACACGAGATATCCCTCCAGCAGCCCAGCGGATTCTCTCAGGCTTTCCTTTATAAGCTGTTCGCTGAGCAGTGGAAAATGGAGGGCCTCTTTCGCTGGTTCAACCATCTCCAGATCGGATATACCACCCGCCGCGATGCTCTCATGAGAGCCTGCGAGGCTAATCTTCCCAAGGAAGTCACGTCATGGAACGTCCCGAAAGCAGGTGTCTTTGTAAGTGCTTTCCCGTTATCTCTTATTTTCTATCTATTGTATCGGTCACAATGAAGATGCATTATCGGATGCTAATACAAGAGTTCTTTTTAGGGTTGGGTCAGGATCAACTGGCAGTTGCACCCCAGTGCTGAGATGCTCGGCCCTAAAGATATCGAGACGGACATTTGGAATGCTACTGCAAAGGCGGGCACCCTCATCGTTCCGGGCAGTTGGTTCCAGCCGGATCCGACATTGACGCTATCCACGATGTTTTTCAGGATCAATTACGCCTCGTTGCAGCCAGAGCTTATGCCTGAGGCGACGAAGCGGTTCGGTGACGCCTTGAGGGAAAGCTTTCAGCTCAAGTAGATATGCTGGTATACTATGTTGGCGGAAGTTTCAAGCTCAGCTACAATCATTTTGAAATAGAAACGACATCCATATAGGTTATTTATTTTGGTTATAGTTTTTGGTTTCTCCATTCATTTTGCCAAGATCCTGAATCCGCTCCACAATAGTGAGTAGTTGAGAGACACAAATATAGAAACAGACACAGTCTAAGACACAAAATCAACAAAGAGTCTAAATATCAGAATTTTCACACAAATTCATTTTGGTTCTATAATATTTATTTTCAAAAAGTTTCCTGCTCAAATCTAAAATCCTAGAAAGACAGACGATTCTTTGTCAATGACATTTCACTCGCTCCAACCCACTACGACACTGTACTGCCAACGTTCTGGAAGTACTCGTTGATAGCATCCGCAGTTACGGCACCATCCTCAAGTGACAGACAACAGGCGACAAAGTTGTCGGGCCTGACAATGGCCACCCCACCCTTGACCTTGTCGAAGCCCATCTTCTCGTAGATTCTGCCTGGAACACCTCGCTCACCAGAGGCGGAGATGTCGTCAGCATAGATGTGAAAACGATACGATGCGAAGAACCCCCGCGCTACATCGTTGAGCTCGACAGCGGATCGCTTGTTGCAGTAGACGAGCGAGAATGTGAAGCAGGAAGATTGGGGGCCGTGTCGGTTCTCCCAAGTCAAGGTCGTATCTTTCGCATGCTTGCGCAGGAAAGAAGCCGGTGCAGCCAGACGCGACTCTAGGTCGGCCATAGCGCTGCCGGTGGCAGCAACGTCGCCAGCAAAGATGTAGATGCGCCAGGCTCCGTTGAAGGGAACCTCGAGGTCTAGCTCACACGGGTGGGCATCGATTACCCTGGTGACAGAGCAGGTTGGGAACGTGCGACCAGGGACGAGTTTGACGCCGGTTGGGTCAAAGGCTTTCGAGTTGACAACACCGGCGGGTTGGCTCCAGTTCAGCCCATTTGTGCCGTAATTAACCTCATAGCCACTAGTGAAACTCGCGGCCGTCCGGTGGAGCTTCATAAACTCTGTCTCTTCGCCCTTAGATTTCTCCTTCTCCGCTTCAGGGCGGGAGCTGAAGAGCCTGGCGTAACGGATGTCGAAATCGAGTAGTTGGTTCGCGGCCTTTCGCCGCTCTTGCTCGTACGTGTCGAGCAGCGATGGCGCGGCAAACCCGTTCTGTAACTGGTGGAACTTCCAGGCAAAGTTTTGAGCGTCAAACATGCCGTAGTTCATGCCCTGGCCTGCTTTTGGCTATGGAGAATTTATCAGTATGCGTTCCATTTTCACATTCCAAGAGAGACTCACGCTATGTGTATGACATGCATCGCCTCCAATGAACACACGATGGCGGTCGGTGTAGTGTTCTGCAAGCCTTTGTCCTATGGGGTACATCGACCACCAATCCACCTCTTCCCACTCGATTTTGTAGGGACTGAATATTTTATTTGCTAGTTTCTGGGTGTCTTCTTGCTTGTACTTGGACCACAGCTCTTCGTTCGGATCTGTCGTGCGCTGCAGCTGGACGTAGATTCTCGTACGGTTTCTGCCTTCGGGAATGATCATACTTGATCCGGATTTGGAGTGAATGGTGCATTTGATCTAAGGATAATGTTAGGTCACAGAGAAACAAGTAAATCCTTATTTACTTACCCCGATGTCTGGGAAGTCAGTCTTGACGACGCCATCTATTACACTCCACACGAATGTGACTGGATCCTTGAGTTGCATCGGAATCCCGAGCTTCTCTCTCACAAGGCTTCTCGCCCCGTCCGCTCCAAACAAGTATTTTGCTCGTACTGTTGTATTCCCTTCAGGAGATTTGAGGTCGACTTGAACCGGGTAGGCATTGTCATCCACCATTCGGAAGTCTGAGAATGTACATGGTCGGTCGACTTTAATGGAGGACTTGGCGATATCTTCAAGCAGGATTCTCTCGATATGGCCCTGGTGAATGATGGTGGAATGGTGATATCTGGTGTCAATGAAATCGGGATAGCTGTACGCATTGGACGTTCGGCGGATTCCTTCCCCATCCTCTGAAGGGTTCCAGAATGCGACT
Source organism: Penicillium pancosmium (assembly GCA_031761475.1). Taxonomy (NCBI): domain Eukaryota; kingdom Fungi; phylum Ascomycota; class Eurotiomycetes; order Eurotiales; family Aspergillaceae; genus Penicillium; species Penicillium pancosmium. Next base: position 15,413 of record JAVMSB010000286.1, on the reverse strand, counting down.
TCAAACACCTTCCCCGGTTCACATGCCATGATATGGGACTTGAGCCCCATGTTCTCCAGGAAATCCAAGGTTCTGCCTTGGACTCCTGAAGCACGCCCACACAAAGTGGGATCAGGCTTTGTGTCGATAATTTTGATGGTGTATGCGCCAGTTCGCCTGATGGCAGCGGCAAGAGTAAGTCCCACCGGACCAGCTCCAATGATAACGATATCGAAAGTATCAGACATGGTGATAGCAATTGAGATCAGACAGTTCAAAATTCAAGTAAACACTTCTTAGAAAATTGAAATAGGAGCTTTCCATTTCTCAACCAAAGTTAAAAAAATCAGGCTTGGCCGTGGTGACCATTTTAGGCCGGGTTCGGTAAGCTGTGCACAAAGGCAACACTTCCTGGTGGTGTCATCCCAGCTCTGTCATGATAATTACATACATAATTGACACGCTGGTGGCCTGAAGGCAACACATGTAAGCTGACGTAGCTAGGGACTCCATCATACGAGCAAAGATTTCAAGCTAGCCGCAGTGTGGGAGGCTGAATGAAGGAAGCCTTGTTGCTTTTACTCGGTTGCGTCAGGGGTTACGTCTTGGCCGTCGAGAGGGGTATTGATCCGCCTAGGCGTGCCACAAGCTAATGCAATGAGTGCATAATCGCTGCAGATGCACGAAGCCTTCTCATGACAACATGCAGTCTTGTTACAGTAGGATTCACTCTTTTGGTGGCGGTGGCCAGCCATTGCCTTCTGAGGGGTTCGATCTGCGGAGTGCGGTATCGGATCGTGTCATCAAACAGGGTCCAAGCTTACCCCTCCAGAAACATGGCTATATCAAAGTGGCTACTCGTGCAACGTAAATTGTGGTCTACAAGCTTAAAAACAATCACTTAGTTCCAATATTCTGTCTCTATAACTTACACCATTTTTGTCGGGAAAGAATCAAAGCAACAATGCCGCGCTTCATTCAACCGCGAGTCCACGACTCTGATGATGACTTTCCATATGATGAATACCTTCGAGCATACACATATCCAGATCTTTTGAAGGATTATGAAAGTCAACCCCCACTGCCACAGTAAGAGAGAATGATGTTGGTAAAATTGGTGGCTATTCGCTTACTCTTAGTACAGGGAACGCCTCCCAAATCTCAGTTTAAAGCCAGTGCCGACGGGAGTACTGAGCAAGACTTACACTGAATTTGCGGATCCCATCATCAAGGATGGATCTCATCCTTCTTTCGAAGTTCACATCTACTTCAACATTGTACGTATGAGACTGGTGGATTTGGCATCGACCTGAGCTGGGAACAGAAGCTGACAAGAAATGCTTGCAAACAGGATGACCCGGAAGAGAAGGAGTACGCATACAAGCTGCACGAACGCATCCGCCGAGAATGTTTGTACTGGCCCATCTTCTTGATCCCTCCTCCTGGTCTCTTCAAGACACTCCTTCCTTTTACTGCTGATAGTCGAAACTGAGCTGACGATAGCGACATAGTCCCCGAGCTGAAAATCTACTGCATCCTTGAGACCCCATGGGCGTCTCATACAGCAGGAATGTGGGAAGTGAACGTCCACACCCCGGCGCAGTTCGGAGCCTTCATCCCATGGCTCGTCATCAACCGCGGCCCATTGGGCTGCTTTATGCACCCAAATACCGGTGACGAGATCCGCGACCATGTCCAGCGGTTCACGCTCTTCGGTAACCCGCCCCGCAACAACATGGCCAAGTTCACTCTGTTCAAGGACATGACTCCCGCTCTGGAAGCGGAGAGGAAGGAGATCCTCCTCGGCAACTTGAAGAAGGAAACTGACTATGTCACCATCACTGGGCACGAGGAGAGAATGGCGAGGCTGAGGCAGGGACTTCCCCCAGACGCGGAAGAGCACTGAGTTCGTTTTTTCAAGATCATGGCTCTGCTGCTACGGGATTATTGGTTGCTTTCAATACTAGTATCTAGCGTCTCTAGATAGAAGCTCGCTCTAAGGCTGCACTTTGAAATATGAAAGAATATAGAATTTTGAGGAATCTCCTAGCTAAGCATGTCCATCGATCGTCTTTGTCTTACTACTAGCGAGCTTACTGGTATTAATACAGATTATCTAAAGAAAATATTATGATGTTGATTTCAAAAATCCTTCTATTTTATAGGTTAATTAAAGAATGCTAAGCGAAAGAGAACGGCGAGTCTACTAACTACTAGTGAAAATAAAGTAAACATTTTATTAATGCCTATCTTTCGCTATAACACTTCCCGTTGATTGTTTATTGCTACTGATTAATTCCTACTAAATCAATGATCTAAATGCGAGGCTGGTATTTATATATATATTGAGCCGCACTATTTAGACCTAACAGCTATCAATAATCTACCTTATGACACAAATAACTTTGAAGATACTTGTGTACTACTAGAATAAAGCCTTATCTAAAAGCGGCTAGTGTGTAGTAGATTTTCTTCGTTTAATCCTTGTATTATAGATATAATATGGGCTGTCTGAAAACCTCTTAGAAGAATATAACTCTAGTGATAGTTTGATTAAGTAATAATTACGATATAGAGGGGGTGTGGGAATATTAAATTGAGTTGAGTTAAAATTACGAAATTCTTTTTCTTAGTGCCTTATATGACTTAGATGTACCTGTAATACCTCGAGTTCTTATCTAGGGCTATATGCTAGGGGTTCCTGGCGATAGCTTCCTAGAACAGGTGGCCTTATAGTGATCTTTGATGATGGGACGGGCCGGAATCTAGAGGGCTAGTGAGGCTTCTTTGTAGGGCGCTTTTCTATAGGCCTTATAGTAGTCAAAAGATTTCGAAATCTGTACTGCGTAGATCTAATCTCGGTGTAGAGATGAATTCGCTGAAAGTAAATTACTGTACTTCAATAGTATGTAATTTTCAGGGATCAACAGGCCCAGTGTAACCCTCCCAGGGTTATGCGGCTTAGGGGCTAAGCCGCATATTTGATCGCACTATCTGTGGGGCCAAAGCAGGATCAAGGCCGATCACCGGAATTTCCCTTTGATGACGGGACGGGCCGGAATCTAGAGGGCTAGTGAGGCTTCTTCGTGGGGCGCTTATCTGCAGGTCCCACCTCTCAAGACATCCTCGGAATTTTATCAGCCCCGTAATCCGAAATGTCGGCCCGGTGAGGCAATTTAGGACTGGAATGACCAAAATCAAGTTTTATCCTAGCAGGTGGCCCAGATGATTCGCTCTGAAGACACGCCTGCCGATCCCCGTCAGCCATTAGCGAAATGAATTAACATTTTTAATAATAAACCCGCCGCCGCATCCACAAATGTAAGCAAAGGAACTTCATACATGCGTTCCCCTCAATTTCATGGCCGAAGGATTCCACGTTACAGCATTCCTTTTGGGAAACCTGCAGCTAATGAGGTTGATCCCAAATCCTTCGTACTAAGCGATGAAACATTACAAATGCTGTGAGTCTCCCGTGATTCTTACAGTCCCATAATGCTACGTGGCAAACAGGAAGATGTTTGATTCAGGCAACCTCAAGAGGCAATGCCGAGGCTGGTGGCAAAAGGAGGTCCATTTGCATGACCTACTACTAATATGACATACTCTCTTTTATTTTTTTGCGATGCAGTCAGATTATATAGACAGTGAGCATACTGCAATACATATATTTAAGGCTAAGTTACTTGAATATTGTATGGTAGTAGCATATGGTGCGAAATAAGTGTAATGCAAGTAAGAGATGTATAGTATTTGATAGCTCTATCAATAAATAGAGAATCAGAAACCCATTCTATTGCTTTCGAGCGGGGAATATCTTCCAAATAGCCATCCCTAGACCCTGGATTGCATCCTGCATAGTCTCGATAGAGAGGCTTGCGAAATTCAATCGGAAAAAAACTTTGTCCATTTTTTTCTCTTCGCCAGGCAGAAACCAACTTCCCGGAACAGCAAGAGTTTTCTGTTCGATCGCGCAATCGTAAATTTCTTTTTCAATTTCTCGGGGAGACTTCTTTTTCGCGTCCGGATGTCGTTTCCAGTCAATTGCTAGCCAAGCCTATAATGATATTCGTTTATGTTAAATTATCTCGACGACTGAAAAAGATATCAAATTTTCATGGTGGTAGAAGATGCTTACGAAGAACCCTGCAGTTGGTGGACTCCAGCTAACGACATCGAGTGGAAGATACTGCTCGTATGTATCAAACATAGCATCTTGTCTTTTGGTATATTCCTTCTGCAAGTAAACTAACTATTTCACAAATCCAGCGTGACCCCAATTATTATAAAGGAGCTTGTAAATCGCGATCTGGGAAAATCCGCTAGAATTTTACACAGAAACTTCATACACTCTCACTATTCGCTCAATAACCTGCTCTGAAGCTGTAACCCAGCCTATACGAGCGCCTAGAGTAATAATCTTCGAAAAAGAATCTATCCGAAAAACTCGTCCATCAACATCAAGTTTAAGATAACTTAGAATAAGTCTTCTGGCAAAATCTTCTAGTAACTCCGGGATCAGTTCGGCGGCTTTCTCAATCTGTTTATCTCCATTCAGTAGTATCTAAACGAAATAATAGAGATCGTCCTCGAAGATATACTATAGGTCGTACTTCTGGGCTACCGCATAAATCTTATGTCTTCTCTTAGTAGGCTATATAGCCCCGGATGGGTTTTAGCTATATAGTATGGTGTACAGAAGGCGTGGTTTCTGGCTATTTCGCTCTTATTTATTCCAATTTGTCAGAACCAGGTCTAAGTCCTCAGGTAGGAGCCTCAGATCATCTATTCTAACGCCGGCAAACTAGTACTCTATTGGCAAGCTAGTCTCATATACAGTCAGATAGGTGAACTCTTCGACTAGGATATAATACTCCCTCTTTCCGAGCATCTAGAGGGCGATATCTAAGGCGGGCGTGTCGCCAGCTGTGAGAATACATTTCCAATCTCGGTAAGGTGGGTTGTGGATTATCTTCGCTTATCGTAATCAGTCTATGATAGATATTTCTGCGCTCGCCTGCGGGACTTTATATTACTTTGACTTATACTGATATGCTCTGTCAGGAATTCTAGGAGTTGAGACGATCCGGTTCCTTGTCTATACTGCAGAGCAATGGCCAGATCATACAGACTCAATCCACTTTTGCTGTTATGCTTTCCTGTATGAAGTCTTGTTATGAACTCTGGAGTCTTGTCGCCGACAGTTTCGAGTTTGTGAGTTGATGATACGTCCCAATACATGCTATAGAATGGGAAGTACTCGTTTGATGGGGCTCTAGGGCCCAGTGATCTAACTCCGACTGCCAGCTTGTTATCATCGACAATCTAGAAGTATGGATTTCAACAGACCAGTATTTGCAATAACTGTATGAAGACCCTGCATCACTGAATTCTACCAGGGATGTCAGCATCCAAGGACCACTCGGGCTGAATAGGAGGATACTCACCTTCCTTTCAATACTCTCATTGCTTAAGAGAGCTGTAATTTCCATGTATTAACCAAATGTGCTAAGTGGAATAATCCATTGAAGCCTCTCACCTTTCCAGTCTTTTGCATTGCCCCGCTCGTCATTCAATTGGGGATGTTGGGGAGCCATGTTGCGGAGGCTGATCGCAGTATCCTGCGTTTAGGGACAATGTATGACTTTAGATTGCAAGAAACCAAGTTAAAAAAACCCCATCGCCCCGTGGCCCCGTGGCCCCGTGGGCCTGGCGCCTCGCTACTTACTACCTTTCAGAGAAAGACAGATGCACTAGGCAGAAGATAGAAATAAGCGCGAGTATGAACCTTGAAAAGGTGTGATTCGATCTGCATCAAAAGGATCAACGAAGAAACTCAATGGTGGCCCTGCAGCTTACGTGGACCACTAGGAAGCATGATAAGCACTATGCAAGAAACGCGTGTACACTTCATATCAACCGTCGATCCTTCAGGCCCCCCAGAGTCGTAGTTTCTCTAATATGTAATAAATCAACTATATGCAGTGTAACATGATAATACATACCATGCTACCCACGCGCCTGTCATGGTGAAATCGGTTGGTCGTAGAAATCGATGTCTGACAAAAGATGTTATAAATTCGGACTCTATTCACCAAAAAACACCAACAGCTCTGAAACATTGGACATTGCCCCTATCTCTGCTTCCCTCTTTTTCGGGCTATCGGATCATTTTATTTTAAAGATAGATGCACAATGGCTCCTACTTTTATTGACAACGATCCCCCCAGAGTCTCTACCAATACGGCAGTCATCCAAGGAATCAATCCTAACTATACCGGTTTCGACTATATCAAATGGTATGTAGGCAACGCACGTCAAGCTGCCACCTACTTTGTTGTCCACTTCGGCTTTAGCCTCATAGCATACCGTGGACCAGAAACTGGATCATACTTGACCTGTTCGTACGTTGTCGCCAACGGCAAGGCTCGATTCCTCTTGACTGCCCCTATAACTGGGCCGGGGAATACTTCGGAGAAGCGAGCATCAGATGAGGATCGCAAGCTTCTGGATGAAGTGCACGCTCATTTAGCAAGCCATGGTGACGGCGTCAAAGATATTGCCTTCCAGGTTGATGATGTGAGAGGTGTGTGGGACCATGCTGTCAAAAATGGTGCGGTACCCATCCAGCAGCCGACCCTTCTCCATGATAAAAAGGATGGAGATGTTCTCTGCGCTACAATTATGACCTTTGGTGACACGGCTCACTCTTTGATCAATCGTTCGGAGTACAATGGTGTATTTCTTCCTGGGTTCCGAGAGACGTCGGACTTGGAGCAGTTGAATGAGCAGTTGCCCAAGGTTAATCTGATCGAGATCGACCACTGTGTGGGTAACCAACCATGGAACGGATTGGATAAAACAGTGAAGTAGTGCGTATCTTCTAATTATTTTCGGCTCACTTCAGTTGCTAACAATGAGTTTATACAGTTATGAAGATGCCCTGAACTTCCACCGTTATTGGTCGGTCGATGACAAAGATATGTGTTCGGACTACTCTGCCATGCGCTCAGTTGTGGTTTCTTCCCCGAATGAAGTAATCAAAATGCCAATAAACGAGCCGGCAGTCGGAGTCAAGAAATCACAGATCGAAGAGTTTGTGGATTACTACAACGGCGCCGGCTGTCAACATATTGCATTCCGAACAGACAATATTATAGAGGTTGTCGAAAGCCTATCCAAGCGTGGCATGGCGTTTCTGTCGGTACCTGACAGCTATTATGCTGATATTCGCGAACGGATAGCAGCCAAAAATGTCAATATTGTAGAAGACCTCGAGCTTTTACAAAGGTATAACATTCTGGTTGATTTTGACGAAGGCGGTTATCTGTTGCAAATTTTCACAAAGCATGTGGTTGATCGACCAACAGTCTTCACGGAGATTATCCAAAGACAAAACTTCAACGGATTCGGAGCCGGGAATTTCAAAAGCCTATTTGAGGCCTTTGAAAGGGAGCAAGCTATGCGCGGGAACTTGTAGACTCCAGATGTTGAATGCGATATCTTACAGTTAGATTATGATTGGTTGAGATGCTCTCTCTAGGGTATCCACTCTGGCCGCGCTTCCCCTAGCACTTCCTGTTCCTCTCCTATCCTTTGAGACTGGGCAACTGCTGAATGAATACAATCCTGTTGTCCTGTATTTGAGTCTTAGCACAAGGCATGTTTTATATCATAATGCCTGTAGCTGTGTCGTAGTAGGATACGTCTATCTAAGAAAATCCTGGACACATAGATATCTACATTAGATTATTACCTCTCAATTCCAAGAACAATGCTGTGACTGATTCAAAAACAAGTATTCAGCGTCTTACCGTGCTTCATACTAATCCCCTTGGTACCACTATCACCACACATTTTGGCATACAGCATATTTGAGCATTCGTTGGCGGCCCGCTCACCGGGCCTCACAGCATTCACGTGGAAGGTTTGGCGGGATCAGAATTGCATCGCATAATCGAATATGATGCACGAGATATCTATAAGAAGCATCACCTTGAACGTCAGCTTCATCTTTATGATAGTGTCACATATCCTCAACGAAATTATTGGAGCTTCGATTTGCCAGAGTATTTGAGCCTGAAACAAAGATGAGGTGTGCCCAGGGAGGTGGGTTGCAATCTATTCACGCGCATAAATTGTTCATCATTCGAAAAAAAAGACATTATCTTGTATGAGAAGTCTCGAACTTTCAAAATAGTGGATCATTCAATTATAGCCCAATTGGATGAAAAGAGAGACCTAACCATGCTGGTCGTGTCGAAATGAAGTTTTTAAATTTAAAAACGAGGGGTATTATCAAATTTATTATCAAGTTTATTTAACCACTAATGTTTGCCATATATTTGCAGAATCCAGAGTCCATTCTCGGTGAACGAAGAGAATTATTTAGCTGCGGTTATATGAATCGGAACCTCGAAGCGCAAATATTGCTTGGTGCTCGTGGAGGTCCGATAGGAGAGAGTAGCTCTCAGCACGTACATTCGCGACACGTTACAGGTTTGAAAAGTTGGAACAAGTGCCAATCCAACGGGAAGGGTCACTGGAAGCAAAATTTGTGCTTGAAAGATTTGGTCACTTGGTTTGTCCTCACATTTATCCCATGAGACAGAGGAAATCGAGAGACAGGGAAGCTGAAGGTCACGTTTAAAGGTCCGCTGATATTTTTGCTCGCCGCTTCTTGGCAATATGCTCGGGTAAAAGCTTGAAGGAGGGGATATTCCACAAGATGTTAGGACCTTGAGTTCGCTTTGCAGTTTATCGAATGTAGGAAGGGTAGCTTCCTGACTAGAATCGAAGCGCAGATTCAACAAGATACTCGTATGCGCATCTGTTGGTGTCGCTGTACTGGAAAGGTTGATTTGAATGGATTTTGGTAGGGGTACAAATAGTGATAGCCGGCCTATCATGCTCTTTCGAAGGCCTTGCCAGACGGTCACATCTTTTGCTTCAGAAATTTGAGGTGCAAGAGACTCTTCGTATGGTGGAAGATTTTCGTGAACGGTCGGAACAACGTACACCTTGCGACCATGCGCAGCAATCACCTCGGAGGGGCAATTTCGTGTCCAGCTTGATGACCGTCTGCTAATGGAAACCTTAATTCTATAGGAAATCTGGCATATTGATGGTGCAAGATCATCTAACTTCTTCGAGGCTTTTTCAAAGACAATCAAATCTCCAAGGCTGGGTGGTAGCTCAGTGTGCACCTTTTCAACTGCCGAGTCCCTTTTCAGATGGTCACAGCACTGTGGAAGCAATTGGGCTGGCACGATGAATCGAAAGGGTATGATGTAAGGATGTCCTCTCCTGAGAATTTTGGGTTCTCGGTCCAACTCATCGGGAATGGGTTGATGAAGCCTCAAAAACGTGTGAATCAAATCTTCATTCACCGAGGCTATTCCTTTCTGACTCTCGACGGTTGCTCGTGAAAAACCTGCAAAGTCGTCACTTAATGTAGGAAAAGGTGTTCGGACAAAGACGATAAATACCTTCAAAGTCTATATCGAGAGCATCGAAATCGATATCCTCCTTAGTTTCCAGAGTGACTTGGCCTTGGATTTCATCCTGGGTGGTGTAACAAGCAGTCTTCCCGTACTCATGACCAGAGATGTCGATGCTTATCCCCAGTCTGGATCGGCTCCTAGATATATACGAACTGAATATCGGATTCTTCGATGTTTTTGGCATTTTGATTTATATTAATATCGAGTAACTGTGTCTAGTAGATCAGGAGGGTGGCTGGCTGAAGGGGGGGAGGGGAAGGTTTATTAAGAAAGCGAGCGTGAAAAAAGACCGAAAATAAAACTGGGAGGACGGCCAGGGTATTTAAGTTTTCGAATTATAACTACCCCAACTAAGACGTATTTATTTTGCCACTAAGTGGGGTTTCGTTGTTCCAGTCATGCAGCTCGTCAATCCTTACTCCTCACCATGGCAGGGCACATCGGCCTATGCATGCATGCTTTTCAAATTCTGTGCCTGATGTTCATCTTAAAATCTTTTGACAATAAAGCTGAGAGAGAAATTGGTCATATTGAGGCTTTGGAACCTCGAAGTAACGAATGTAAGCTTGGTTTGTATGATATGATGGAAATGAACCAGCCATATTTATTGAGAATAGTGTTTCCACCAATAGAAAAACCTCTTATAATAGGTGAATAGAATGGATGCAGATTAATTTCGTGCCATCTCCTGTAGCAATAATGGGGCACCTGTGATGGTGGACGATGGAATGTGTTGCTAGTTTTATAAAAGTACTGTATGGCAGCTGGTGTTGAGAAAGTGTCAACAGTGAGATGGCATCAGCTCTTGGACTATCAAAAATAGTAATGGTACCTCTGGATATTGCGTCAAATGAATGTGGAAAGGTGGAGCCGGCTACAATTTGAAGGTCAGGTGTTTTGAGGCCCGCGCGATTGAGTCTGAGCCAACCATAACACCTCCCGTAATTGGATAAGGTTGATACAATTATGTCCACAACGTACCCACGTCTTCTCTCCTTTGAACCCGAGATAGAGACGACATTAAGAATTGGCCGTTGAAGTTCAGGTGTAGTCTTTGCAGATATATTCAGGCGCTGAAGCTCTACAGAGCACCTCGGATGAACATGAGGAAAATACAAGAATTTCGAGTAGAACAGGTCAAAGTATATTGTAAAATTCATCGAAGATTCAGTCGGAGTATAAGACACACAGCCGGACTGGGTTTCTTACGAGGACCATACTAGAGCTCGTGGTTCAAAAAATGTACATACGTCTACAAATTGAGCATGAGCACCAAATGGCGATACCCCCGGTGCACAAGCTCACAAAAGTCGAACAATTTGCTCATACATGTAGAAGTCAGCTCTTGCTATCTTTTCTATTCTATCCTCAAGCCTAGATCTATGGCTAGCTCCTCCGGTGGCGCAGGGTCTTTCTCCTACTCGTCGGGTCACTATTCGGCTATGCACCACGCAACGTGCTCGGGGTATTTCCCAATCGGAGAACGCGCAAGGCATCCATCAGCTGGGCTCACCGTGTTTAAAACGAGCAGAGATGTCACGTCACCTTTAGGCAGTGATTCGAAAATCCATGCCCCTCTCGGACGAGGATCTCGATGTATTGTACGACGACCTGCAGAAGCTACGTGCAACACGGGGAGCAATACCAGAAAGTTGATTAGATAATGACGAAGACATGGAATCCCTGAGCTCGTATCCAAACTACAATTGACGTTGGGCTCTGAAAAAGAAAAAGGGAGGTGGCATGTTTAGCGACAGCTCATACAGTATGCCGAGAAATGGAACCTCAGCTCCACCTCGAAAGCCCCACGAGCGCCACTTCTGTACTCTTACTTGGTGAAAAAGCTTGTACAATGCTTAGAGATCTCCCTTGCGGAAACCAACATTCTGCGAATAGTACTGTTCATGAATATTGACAGAGCACTTTGAATCTTCGAATATTTTCATGCTGTAATTTCTATAGAAATCCAATGTCGTAACCACCATAGTGGTACAAAAACCGGAATTAGTCCGTCAAAATTATCCGTCCAATGGATATGCCCACGTGATAGAATAATGAACAATTTGTAGTGAGAAATACCGTGGTAAGTGCAATCACATGCAAGACCTCGAAACTTACAGGTTCAAAAGTAATGTGCCATCTCCAGCACATGAGGGGCGGTGCGATTGTATCCACGGTTGCCCAATTCCGGTGATCGGCCTTGATCCTGCTTTGGCCCCACAGATGGTGCGATCAAATATGCGGCTTGAGGTTACACTGGGCCTGTTGATCCCTGAAAATTACATACTGTTGAAGTACGGTAATTTACTTTCAGCGAATTCATCTCCACGCCGAGATTAGATCTACGCGGTGCAGATTTCGAAATCCTTTGACCACTGTAAGGCCACCCTTTCTAGGAAGCTATCGCCGGGAACCCCCGGCATACGGCCCTGGGTGAGAACTCGTACGTTTGGTTTTCGGAGGATACTTATTCCGAGAACCGTGATCGCCAAGCTTAGGCGGGATGAAAATCTTGGTTGTCGTTTGTGGAGCATTCGGTGTCCGTAGCAGCTCTCTGAATTACGAGTTGCGCCTCTTAGCAGAAAGAAGCATCAAGATACTGATTGGCGTTGATAGCTGGATCACAAGGGCTTCGGGAAAAGTGAAGATGGCACAGCTAACCTCGCTTCCTCTCGAAATATTAGACTGCATTGCTCGCCAGGTAATCAAGGATACGTTTCAAATGTAAGGAATCCGCTAATCATCATAGCTCACGCGCAGATCCGATCTCAAAAACTTCTCTGAAGTCTCCAGAGACTTTTATCATATCATAACTCCACACCTATACAAGTCTTTTATCTTTTCAACCAAGGAACTATCTCTTACAAGTTTGTGCATTCAGATGGAGTCCGTGAATCCGAAACGGATGAAGTACGTGCGGGAGATCGGGTTCCAAGCTTTATTCCATCACCGAAGGACAAGCCGTTGTATCCACTTTGACAACGGTGCTGACGGGCTTGTCTCTGTTGCGTCTGGCGGAAGTCATCCCAGTGTCGTCAGTCTGCCCATTTATATTGAGGTCCTATCGCGGTGACCGTTAGCTGATAGGATATTTTAGTCAAGCTTACGGGATCCTTTCATGAAGCTCTTTACTTGTCTGAAATTTCTATCCTTGCCCGACAATCAGCTACGAAGCTTCCGGTAAGCCTTCTTATACTGTAATCAGGGGATAACTAACATTAATTTAGTTGGGAGCTAGGTACATGTCTCCCGATAGATTTCCTAGAAGCTTCTGGGCTTCAGAATCAAAAGAATATTGAGAATATCAGCCTGATTACCGATGGAAGCTGTGGAGACACCATCCAGACACAATACTTTTTTGATCTTGTTCGATTTAAGAACCTAAAATATCTCGAGTGGAAGGGCCTCCAGCGATACGATGATTTCGAAGCTATCCGAAAATTAATAGAAGCCCGTGGCGAACGGATACAGAGGCTCGTTCTAGATCTTGTTCATTGGGAAAATGCCAGGCGAACCTGGGAAAGTACCTTTCACCAACGGAACAGAGGCAACCAGCATAAACCCCGTGCACATAATTTCTTTGCATCCAGCATCCTCGGTGTTGTACCTGGCATCAAAGCCAAACCCATGATGTGCCTCAAGTATCTGTCGTTGTCTAGTGTCTCCTTTTATCATGATGGGACTGAGATGGCTCGCGTCCTCAATATTGCACGTCTACATACCCTGAAGCTGTGGAATTGTCCTGGATCTTTGATACTATTGGATTTGGCAGTCAAATATGCCGAAGAAATGAGCCTTACAGTTTTTGAATTCTCATTCGATGCAGGGCATACCAACTTGATTGAAGATACAGCCAATCCTACGGGCCCGGTCACAAAGTTCATTCGTCATCTACGAGGATTAACAGACCTATTTCTCATGTTATCAGAGAGTGTTGACTGGAATGAGATCTCAGGCGCGATACTGAGACATTCGAGTAGTCTTCAGCGTCTTGTTGTACATCACCTCAAAGACAGTGCTGATGACGTGGTATCTGATGGCCATATAGATTGGAGCTCGCAATGGGGAGAAATATTGAAGGCCAGGTCATTGCAATGTTTTGGAACTTCCATGATACCACGCGTGCTGGTAATATTCATGAAATTATACTTGCGCCGAAAACTCACTAATTTTTACTAGCTCGAAAATTGTGCTTCCCTCTCTCCGGAGCCTGTTTGCAGTCTTATTCACTTTAGGACAAATGGTCCATGTCTTGAAATACAAAGACACTTTAAGCAAATGCTTTCCGATTACATGTTTGAGACGGCTGGGCTTGACAGTCAGTGTTGCTTTATTTTTCCTGCGCTATTCACTAATCAGATCCAGGACGGCATATCTCGATGTTCGATGACAGACCTTATTTCATGGGATTGGCATCGATAGCCAGCGGCCTTGCTAAGCTGCAGACACTTGCTTTCGGGGACTTTTCATACGGGGGACGCTACGCCGAGCATAACAAATTGCTTTGCAAATCAGAAGGCGGCTTTCGAAATTTAAGCGCTCATGAGATCCCACTTTGGGAACTAGCCCAAAGACACATGGACATGCTGGAAGCATGTCCTCTCCATTCCTTTGTGGATTAAATTTGTGCGAACCGGCTGCAATTGGGGGTTAGACCGATTTTGACCGTACAGCAAAGGCAGGGCACTGGTCCGGCCTGCAATTTGGACCAAAGTTAGAAAAATAAGGTCGAAAATACAATCCGAAATATTTTTCCCAGCTCTATCGATTTTCTGATCACCACTGCAGATTTATGGTTCCTCGGCGTACAATGCCCAGGTTGACAGCAGAACTCTTTTGCACCTTCATCCCTGAGCTTGATTAGTTAGGCTTCGATGCGGATTCGGCAACACCATGGTCAGTGCCGATCCTATGAAAAAGCAGCACCCTGTTCAAATGATCAATTGGATATGAAAAATACAGCCTTTAGCAAATAGCGCTAGATGGGTCTAGATGCTTGCGTAGCCAGTTAAGGAAGCCCTTCGGTATTTGGTACTAGATTTCTCGACGTGTGTACTGGCTTCTCCAAGTTTGAGAAAGATTGTACGTATGATATGTTGTATGAGATCTTCGAAGGATAATTTTCAGATAAACCCGAAACCAAGTCGATCTTTTGGGGCTGTTTTTCGCTAGAGACCACAGGCTGATAAGAAATCTTTCCGAGAAATCTATCGACACAATCAGATATCTGTCGCGAGGATTCCTGCTACTAGATGACTTACCAATGAGATCTTCATTAGAGACAAGTCGTCTGATTCCTTTGTTCTCGCTCAAAAGTTGAGCCATGAGATCATATCTAGGGATAGCGAGAAGGAGAGATGAGCTTTTCGCCTGAATTTTGGGGGACAGTGAATGTAGGTCTTCTATCAAGGGCACCTTCTCTGTTAGCATGATATAGAGTCGATGAACATGAGTTAACATACCTACTAGGAGCGCTTTTTGCAATTAAGCCAAGGTAAGATGCTGTATCCTTTCGCATTCAATCACAAAGACAAGTCCAGTATGTTGGCAGAGGCTAAGAGTCAGGTTGACGTATTGATATGTAGGCTGCGTTATTTCTAGAAGAAATCAGTAGCTGATGTCGATATTGTGCTTTTAATCGTGTTCACAGGAAGTCAGGAAAGATGACAAGGGCTGGAATTTTTTGGGTTTACTGCCACGATAGCAGCTCTCTTGGTGGCGAGACTTTTAGTTTATCGGAAAAGCTGCGAACTGCGTCATAAACTGCACAGTTGCAACAATTACCGGTGACTGGGGAGAAATCTGAGGAACTTAAGTCTCCAATTTGGCCTATAAGACGGGCTCCACCGTCCCTGCGGGCCCTTAACTATGGCGATCGGCACCCCCCTGCCCCGCCGCGACCGCCGCCGCTCCTCCCGCCTACGTCCATCG
>JAVMSB010000285.1:0-41753 GCA_031761475.1 Penicillium pancosmium | reverse complement strand
GGGGAGAAGGAAAGTCACAGAAGAGGTTCGCTGGCCACTTTTCGCTTCGCGCTAATTCAACTAAGGCCACTTGGCCACCACTCTGGACTAGCAGACTCGCAGTGCTCTATGCACTTCTCTCTCCCCTTTTAATTCCCCTTCCATTGACTCAACCCGAATGGAAATAGCGTCAAACAGTTGGAATATTTAAAATGACTCAATTATTTGTTATTATTTTCAGACATTTCCACTACTTCCAAGATTCTCCCCTAAGCTGTGGGTGTGTGTGTAGCCAGGTGTGTACCCCAGGGTAGCACCCCCCGAGCTTATCCCCACACTACCTAAGGTTAGCACAGGGTCTACCTTACCGTCTACCTATCGTATCAAGCTCTATATTCAACACACCATTCTGAAGAACCCTTTATTATTGCCCAGGATTCATGGGCTATTCTATCTGAAGATTCGGAATATTCGTAGTAGTGAAAAAGAAAAGACCAAAAGAAGATCATACTCCCGCGATTCTATAGAGACACCAGGTCGTTGCGAGAGATCTTCACCCAAGAGGTTTATTCAAATTTATCCGAGCCTCGCTCAAGGACCAACAAGACCAATGCAGTCATCAATCACCAATTCAAGCTCACCCAATCGAGTCTTCAGCCCTCGGTTCTCATCCTTGAGAATGCCCATGACACTCCAGGCCTCGGAAGCGGGCACACCATGACAGTTGCCACATTGGTTCGGGTTGCCGGTATTGCCGACAAAAGAGCTTCCCAAACGCGTCGAAGCAATCCCCTTGATCACACGGTCGTAAGCTGACGACCGCGCCGGATTAGCTGTGCTTGTGACCTTGGCAAGATTCTTCTGGATGGCGGGAGTCGGGGTAGGAGTGACGGTTGGATTGGACAGAACAACCTGGGACAGGTTGGGAGATGGCGCGGTAAGTGTTGATGTAGGGGACTCGATGCCCTCCTTGTGTGAGAAGACGCTGTCGGCCACACTCTCGTCTCCGGACTCGAAGCCAGAGTCGCTGGTCAAGGTACCGTGGCTTGCACGCTTGCCACCGCGATGGGGAGTCTGGAGGACGAGGGATGGAATCTCCTCGTCAGGAGGAATCGCACGCATCGTACGACTGCGACTACGGCTCTCCTCCTGTTGGCGCATGTGCCTTTCTTGTTCCAGTTCCTCGGCCATGGCCTTCATGGCTTTCTCCTGGTCGAGGACCTTGGCCGCCATTCCATCGAGCTGCATCCTTAAATGGTCAGCTCGTGCCCGAGTTTCCTCGAGCTCCTCTTGCTTCTGGTTCTTCGCGGCTAAGGCTTGGTGCATCGCAAAGGTCCTTTCCTTGTAGGCTTCTTGCATCTCTCGCAAGACGGTGCTAGCCTGTTCTCGGAGGTTGTCGAGTGCATCTTCGTTATCGACATCCGAGTTGGGCAGCGATAGGGCTGCATCGATATCGAGATTGAGGAATTCGTCGTCGGCAGGAGCTGGAGGTAGCGGTTTCTCCTCTGCTTGTTTTCGTAGGCCGAAGAATGTAAAGCCCGAGTTTGATCGGTTGTGGGAGGAGCGTAAGGTGGTGAGACGGGGTTTATCCATTTCGTCCGAGTCGGCAAGTCCGCTGGGACTTGTACGTGTAGCGATTCCCAAGTTGACTGGATCTGACCTGCCCTGGAACCAATCCGACAGGACCCTTGCTCTTGCTTCAAGTTTCTTTTTGGGGAACGTATCGGTCCAAGAGAGGGGCGATGGGCCCAAAGAGCGTTTTGACGAGCCGTCGGATGAGGTTGGATCGTAGAGGTCTTCCTCGAAGATAGGGGGTCGTGAGATGTACTCAGTATTGGCACGACGGTGGGAGGGCAGACTGTGGAAACGGTTCTCCGGGGAGGCTAAAGGGATCGACGGTTTTGGGGGCGACGAGGCAACGGTCGTGTGAGGCCCCTGGGAGTCATCGGAATGTAGGGAGATTGAGGAGGAGAGATGGGAGGACATGACGAGGGGGGAGCTCGCCTTGGGACAGAAAGAGAGGGCGAGTTTGTAATGCCACGTCGAATCGGGTTGCTGTGGCGTTTAGTGGTGTGTGCGATGTGCAACCTGAAAGGTGGAGGGCGAGTGGACTAGTGGACTCCCTTTGAAGGGTCGAGGTGTGTGAAGTCAGGGAGATTGGGAGATTGGATATGGGATATGGGAGGGAGGATGGGGATGTGTCGAAGATGTTTCAAGGTCCTGTGGTAGCCCTCGAATCTAAGTTGTTTTGGTTTAGTTTCTGTTTCTGAGTTTGTTTTATTTTATTTCGCCCCCCCTGTGCAACGCGTCTAGGCCAAACAAAAGAAAAAGGCTGGGAAGTATGAAATAGCGGTGGCTGGTGGCTTCACCACAGTTCTCCACCACCAACCACAGCAACAGCAACAGCTCCACCCCCATGGAATCTTCTCTCCAGTCTTCTTTCGACTTCCCCTCTTCAGTGGACTGGAGTGGAATTGCAAATCCACACGGCAAAGAGTGGAAGACAGGACATTGGCAGTCCTATGAAGATCCAGATCGGAACTAAATTCGCCGCACGAGGAAGCTCCGCGCGTTTCTCCTAATCCGATCATCATCCCGATCCCACGTTCCGTGCAAATCTTCCTTCTTACATCCCAACCATCGTCATCGTCATCGTCATGGCACCCCCCAACCCCGGCCTCACCCACCTTTCCAATGCTCTTGCTACCCCAGAGCAGCTTTCGGCTTCTTCCTCATCCATCGATGGTGTTCCCTCCGACCTGGAAGCTTCAATTCGCTGCGCCGGCACGCAATTAACCCAGGCCGCGGGCGTGCTCTTGCATTTGTCGCAAGATATTATCGCACAGGCAATTGTCATATTTACGCGCTTCTGGCTCGGAGCCGATGGGGGCAGCTTGCGCATTTACTCTGTCAAGGTGAGCAAGCTTCCTTCAGTCTTTTCTGACTCGTTCCCTTGTCAATTTGACCTCGCATCTAATCTCAATTCCATCCTCTCTAGGATGTATCAGCCGCTGCTCTCTACCTGACAGCCAAGTTATCCTTTCAACCCACCTCTCCGCGCTCCGTTCTCAATGTCTACACGCTGCTTCTCTCGCAAGAGGCCTCTCCGCTGTGGTTTGTAAACCCCCGCGGGGCGCCCAAGCTGCCGCCCTCCGCGGACAGCTACACCCTTACAGAGGGCGGATACCAGTCTGCGCGTCTAGTTTTACTTCGCATTGAATCCGTCATCCTTCGCACTCTCAGTTTCGACACTCACGTTGCCCTCCCTCATACTATCGCTCTCACCTACCTCCAAACCCTGGGAGTCACTGACTCTGCCGTGTCCCGCCGAACTGTCGAACACCTTAACTCCGCGTTATTTTCTCCCCAACTACTCTACGTCACACACCAGCCGAATGCCCTCGCAGTAGCGGCCATCTATCTTGCTTCACGGGAACAAGGTTGCAAGCTGGTCGATGGTGAATGGTGGGAGGTATTCGATGTCGATCGGGAAGAGCTTGGATTCCTTGTGGTCGGAATGAAGAGTACGGAAGGTTTTATGCGTGCTGAAACGGAAAAATGGAAGGGTCCTGGAAAGACGATTCCTCTGGTGGTTGAAGAAGTAGATGCGGAGATCGAGCGCAGTCGAATGATGCAGGAAGGTGAATGAGTTGGAAATCTTGGGCCTGGCTTAAGTTTGGAGTCTTCCGAATTCGGGAACCCGTGGGGCTCTCAGCCACACTGGGTTTCAGTAAATAGACTATATAAACCACCGGAGAGCAGACGCTGGCTACTTGGGATTGGAACCTTGGAGAACCCGTGAGACCGAGTTGATATCGGCCACGGCTGGTCACCTAACCATAGATCTTCCAGTGATCTTCCAGTGGGAGAGATGCCTCATGCATCACCTGCATGGCAGAGAGCGCCACATTATATTTGAGGCCACTTTGAACAGCATCACCGGCATCAGGCTGCTGGAATCAGGTGGGAGTTGACCGCGACCGATTCGATTTTGGCGGTTGCGATGGGATGGGATGAGCTCACGCGGGGCCGATCATGTGCTCCACCGCTTATCAAGGTTGACCACCCCCACTGTCCCATATCTCACTGCATCTCCATCTCGCATCTACCTCTCTTTTCACACGCTTCAATAGCAAATAGACACAATGAACATCCTACATTCTACTTTATCAACCTGGCGAGATCGCCTCGCCCCCGTCTCTCGAACCTCTACCTTCCGCAATACCGGCCAAATCACCCCAGAGGAGTTCGTGCTTGCGGGCGACTATCTGGTCTACAAGTTCCCCACGTGGTCCTGGGCTGATGCCTCCAGTCCGGCAAAGAGAGTCTCATATCTGCCAGAAGGTAAACAGTTCCTCGTAACCCGCGGTGTCCCTTGCCACCGTCGGTTGAACGATAACTTCGCTGGCGATGCGGGCACCGAAGATGAGCTAGTGAGGGACATGTTATCTGGAGGGGAGGGGGAGGGTGCCACAACCGTGGATGGGGACGATGGCTGGTTGAGGACTGGTGGCGGTCGTGACTCTGCAGCGAACCGGAGCGAACAAGAAGCACGAATCCGGGATGTGCGGACGGTCGATGATTCCGGGAATCTGGGCGATCAAGAAGACGAAGATGAGATTCCAGATATGGAAGACGATGATGATGACGAGGAGGCTATTATCCGTGAGCCAGTTGGGCAGTCCGGAACAACACAGTACGTGATATTTACTCCTCCTCTTCTAACTGCTTTCAAACCCAGGCAGTCCTCTTGTTTTCAACTCTTGTGTCACCGGTATGATCAAGTACTAACAGCATCTCACCAACCAGACCACTTCGCACCTACACCCTCTATATCACATACTCCAACTTTTATCGCACACCCCGCCTCTATCTATCTGGCTATCTATCACCATCAGAACCCCTCCCACCACACCTCATGATGGAAGATATCGTCGGCGACTACAAAGACAAGACCGTGACACTAGAAGACTTCCCCTGGTTCGACGGCAGCATAAAGATGGCAACCGTTCATCCCTGCCGCCACGCCTCCGTCATGAAGACCCTCCTCGACCGCGCCGACGCAGCCCTCAAGCTCCGCCGAGAAAAGCTCAAGCAAACGCAATCCCGCGAAGAAGCAAACCGCGTCCTCCAGGCTAACGGCGGTCTTGAAGGACTGGTGGATGAAACAAAGGGTCTATCACTAGGTGATCAGCAACAGCAAGGCGGGGACGAGTGGGAAGTCCTACAGGCCGATGAGGAAGAACAAAACGCCATCCGGGTGGATCAGTACTTGGTTGTTTTTCTGAAATTCATCGCCAGCGTGACGCCGGGTATCGAGCACGACTTTACCATGGGAGTATAATGAGATGGAGGAGCTTTTGTTTGGTTCTCTTCCCTTTCCTTTTGTTTCTTCATTTAGCAGCCCAATCGACCCTCTGGAGGCCATGTGCCAGCATTTGGGCGGAGGCACAGCAGGGGTTCGGCTAGAGTTGGGCTGTGAACATGATGGATGGGCCTTTGCGCTAGCCCCGGGTCCTGGATACGTGATAACGCATGATATGACATGATAGGCGTTGATTTGCTGCCACTCAATCTATTCTGGCTTTTTGCCTCCCTTTTTGGCTCTCTTCCTTTCCAAACTTCCAAGTAACTTTCACATCAAATCATACCAAATTGATAGCTAAATGTAAGCTCTATAACAACCTTTTATACCACAGGACATCCTTCAAAGCTTCGTCCTTGTAGAATCTGCTAGCAGCAATGATTCATCACATCCACCACCTGGATAGATTGAACTCTTTTCTACAGACCATCAGTAATCCCTAGCGTCCTTTCTCCGCATGTCAACCATTCAAAAATCCAGGCCCGCGGGGAATGCCCTCTCCACCAATGAAAAGAGTACATCATAAACCTATCAAGTACGTAAGTTTACATGGCTTGATCTACCTCAAGACCCAGGGCCTCTAGTTTTCGAAATCTTGAATCGTTGCACGGAAATTTTAAATGAGAGAATACAGAAAATACAAGGACGATTTTCGAAGAGGATAAGCTAGACACGCCATACCTCACGCTTGTTGCGGAGACCGTACTCGCCGACAACCTTTAGTTCCGACTCACTATCTTTAATATGATGTGGGCATTGGAACACAGGCATGACTGAAACACGCTTCTGATCAGTGACTTTTAGCAGACAAACCGACTCTAAGCTCCGAAGGAATTAACCTTGCTGTGTTAATTTGATTATTATTATTTTTCGACTAGGTGGATTTGGCTACGGGGGACCTTGTAGGTCTTACAGTAGACAAGACATGGCTAGTGTGGAAAACATGGTTAGAGCGAAGCTAGATTTCAATAGTGTAAATGCAAGATGCAATGTATTCAAGCTTGACAAAATTTAGAAATAACAAACAGCAGTAAGTAAATTGTAAACAATGCGTGCAAAGCCGCACGCATTGCGCCCGGACTCCCATTCCATCCCAAGCCAGGCCAAGCCAGGCCAAGCCAAGCCGATTCCCTCCCCAAACAAAAGCAAAAAAAAAAGTAGGACGTTCGATAGTAAACATGGCCCTCATATGTCAGCCCGAGATACAGGTAGATATCTGTTGGTTTTGTTTGTGTGTAAATGCGGCCATCGCCCACCAACTAAGCAGCAGAAGTGGACGAGCCCATTAAAAATGGTAAATAAGCGGAAACAAAAGATGACACGGAAGAAGAAGATGGTCAAAGGTACAAATGATAATCAGATTCCACCGAGAAATTGGCAGAATCATACAGTGGGGAAAATGGAAGAAAGCAGTAAAGAAAACAATGTGCAGCAGAAGATCACTGGGATCTTAAGGTAATCATGGTCAATCAACTCGTTTATCAATGATCACTGCATGCTTGCGGTGCTTAGGCAAAGACGCCTAGCATTATGGAGAGGGCGATGGCAAAGGCTGAGCTCGGCACCAGAGCGGAGGCAGAGTTGAACATGGGCTGCGAAGGAGGAGTAGAAGAAGGCACCGGGTAGTTGATCAGAGGGGTCGAGGTGACAGAGATCGGGGTAGGAATAACGTAAGCGGCGGGGGTGGTGATGGTAGGAATGTTGATCGGGGTAGTATAAGTGGGAGGGATGAAAGAAGGCATATAGGTCTCTGTGGCAGGAGGAGCCTCAACAGCAGGGATGGTCTGAACGGCGGGAGGAATCACAACGGTAGCCGGGGGAGGGACCTCGACGATCTCAGGGCAAGGGTAAGCGTCGTGCTCGCTGTGGACGCCAGCGCCGAACTTGACGGAAGGACCATCAGGTTGGCCGACCTCGTAGCCAGCGCCTGCATTGTGCACGCTGCCTGCGCCAGGGCCGCAAGGACCGTTGTGCTCGCTGTGGACGCCAGCACCGAACTTGACGGAAGGACCGTCGGGAATACCGACAGTGTATCCGGCTCCGGCATCATGCTCGCTGTGGCCGGTTTCGGGGTCATGGTCGCCGCCGAGGAGGGGGAGACCAGGCTGGTTGTTGTTAGTTAGTGATCTCCGCTTTGATAGGTAGATTCATGTGCTTCGGTGACTTACCAGCTGAGGCGCGGAGAAGACGGAGGCGGGGCCAACGGCCAGAATAAGGCACAGGGCGGAGGAAAGAGTGAAAGTGGTGGAAGGCATTGTTGTGGTGGTGAAGTGAAAGCGTAAAGCTGAAATTTATTTGGGTGTATGAAAGAGTGTCCGTTGGAAGATGAAACGAAGAAAGATTGGGGAGCTGGCTCCAAGAACGAGAGTGAAGAATGGGAGAGAAAGAGTGACTGTTTGAAACTGTGCTGTTGAGTGGATGATGAAAAGAGTTATTCAGACCGAAATCAGTGGCCTTTATGTAGGTTCTGAAGAGCCTCTGAGTCTGGCGCATCCGAGGGGCATCGTGGGGAGAGCCAAGGGCCAAACAGGAACCAAGACGCTGCAAGGCTATGAGCTAGCCCCTGGTGGCTTTTCCTTGGAGACCGCCACAAGGACGACGATCAGCAAGGTACCAGGGGTACGGCAGTTGCAAATTAAGAAGAGACAGGCGACATGAGAGAGATCAAGGCTTGCCCAAAGTCAAGGGCTGTTCCGATTCGTGGAAATGACTGGTAGTACCAAGAATTGCAGTAGGTATAGCTTCAAGCGAACCATCTTCAAAGCTTATGCACGAGGCCAACGCCCGAGCCATCCAAAATACTGCGGGATGCACTAGAGAGCAATGGCCCGGATCTTCGGTGCTATGCGAGTAAGATGGGAAATCTTGAACCACACGTGGGGCCGCAGTCAAAGGTTCCTGAGTTCCTGCAAGGAGGTCAGCACAGGGTGTCTTAAAAGTTTAAGGAGTCGGCGATAGGGCAGAGACGGAACCAGTCAGCGAATGGCTAATATTGACACATCATATGCAAGGAATATCAATATCAACACTCGCAGGAAACAGCAAACGATTTTGTTGGAGTCTGGCTCAATGAGCCGAGGGCACGCCCCCCAGGGGTTCTCTTTATGGGAAGTAAGAAATTAGTTGGGACTCGGAGAGAGAGAAAAGAGACAACATGTGGAAATGAGAATAGAAAGTGTGTATTGCATAATCTTGAGCATAACTCGTCAAATCATGAAGTATCTTCGCTGCTGTAAATAAATGGCGAAAGATGTATGCCAGATGAAAGTTGAATAGAAATAGAAAAATGAAAAGTAGCCAGCAAAGGCATATCCAACAAGGCTGTCGATAAATCACAGAATCCAACTGGTCATGGAGAAAGGCCTGTGTCTGTACCCTTAGAAATTTCCATAACTCGATATTCCAAAGGCCGTGCCGAAATTCGTTGACTTCCTGAATTTGATTTCCGGTTCCTGGTCTCCCTTGGTAGGTAGCTCAGCGTCGCCTTCGTCTTCATCAATTTTCCCAGAGTCCGACGCAGGAGACAGGATCCGCCTAGCCTGGTCTAGGAGCTTCTGGTCTAATTCACTTAGGAAACTATTGTCGTGCTCCTCGTCGTTAATGAGACCCAAGGGCCCCTGTAGGGCTGGATCTTCAGGTAGATCGGGGAAATAGGAGATCCCGTTCTCGGTGGGCTGTTGCACGGTCGTTGCCACGGGGGCGAGAGGGGCCTCTTCGTCGTCGCACGGGGGCTCCTCCATCTCCTCGATGGGAGAAGGCTCCTTGGTAGACCGTTGGCTCACGTCGGCCTCGATGATTGCCATGGGGGTGTGGCCCGCATTCCGGACCAGATTTTCACCAGGTGGGCCCAATTCTGACAGCTTCAACTTAAGACTGTTTCGGTGTTCCTGGTCCGACCTTGCAGCGGCTGAAGGGGCTGCCGAGGAGGTCTCCAGGGGTGACGGAGAGGGCGGGGTGATCACTCGAGCAACAACCCCAGGTGGTAGTGCGGTGGATTTGAGTATAATTCCATCGAGTCTGCTATCAAGCTTCTCGATCGGTACTGGTACACTGACGGCCACGCTTTCAGCGTCTGCCACTCCCGCTTGGGGTGAAAGTGCCGCGTCTAGGGACGGAGGGATACTGCTACTCCTTTCACTGATTGGCGACACGTGAGCAGGGTCTATAGCGTCCTCATCACGGAAGACCCTTGTCGGTCGGCCACCTGGGCTTGAACCCTCCCATACTTGTGCTGAGTGTATGGTGGATTCATTAGTTCCTAGATATGATGGCGATCCAAATGCCGGCTTTGCTGAATCTGGCGAAATTGGTAGGCCTTGTTGCACTTTCAGCAACGACTCTAGTTCTGTAATTTTTGTTCTCAAGAGTGTCCTTTCCTTCTGCCATAACCGACGTTCTTCAGCAAAGAGTTTTCTTTCCTCCTCAAAATGGGCTCGTTGGCGGTCCAGCAGGGCTCGCGACTGATCAATATAGGATGAATCCAAGATTATTGGAGTCCTTTCGGGAACGCATGAACTCTGTGTCCGGTAATTCTTCGTCTTGGCCGAGGGGGCAGTTCCTGAGACTGATTTGGTGCGGCGTATGGGTGTTGCGGTCGGCGAGAAGCGTACCTCCTTATAGACGCTTCCATGACCATCGGGTAATTCTTTTGCGGAATGAGCCATGATGAGGGTAAGAGGAATATAGTATATCCCTCAACTTGTGGACGGGAATTTGGTCTCTTGGAATTCCCAACAGGCGGGAGATTGCGATATTGCAGAGGGGGTAAAGGACGGTGATTATAATTGTGGGCCCTCGGAGAATGGAGTCGAGAAGACTACTACTCGTAGTCGCAGCACCAGCTCAGAGGCCAACTCAACAAGCAGACAATTCTTTGACGAGCTCGGGAGTTAATAACTGTGCAAGGCAATGGGTCTGGACCTAGGTCAGGGGCGATCAAGTGCTCTTCGCAGCTCGGTAAAGCTGCAGTGGATACGAATGGGAGGCGGTCAATGGTGGAGGAGCGCGTGGAGAACGGAGAAGGGCCGTCTTGCCCATCCACCCAAGGCACTAGTTCGGTTACGTGCGGGTTCCTGAATGAGTACTGAGTGATAACTAAGTGGCTCCAGGGCTGACGGTGTGTATGTGCACTGCTGGCAAACCACGCGTTCGTGGGCAACTGGCTGGAGTGGTGGGACAGTCAGGGGAGGTTGGGCAGCTTCAGCTTCGGCCCGTTGCTCAAAGAGTGTTCCTGGGGTCGAGTTCAACCATGTAGTACATAGTACATAGTAGGGTATTGGGACTTTGGAAGGTGGGCACAGAATTTGGCTTCATTAATGGAACAGAAGTTGACTGGTTCACAGGAGGAGAAAGTTGAACTTGAACTTGAGATTGAACGTTTTCATATGACTCGCGGGAGGGGGATGACGTCAAGGGGCAGTGGATGTGACCCCGGATTCCCCCGCTTGCAAGAAAATGGGCATGGGGAAGTGGAATGGAACTTAAATATTCAAGATTCTGCTAGTATTACTAAGTAGTAGTAGTACCTGCGCGGTACACCTGAATATCCGGTTTAATTTCAAGATTTAGTTGGCCAATAGTGCTCCAAGATTTGAGGGATATATATATATCTACTACCACTACTATTAGCGTCACAGCATAAGGAACTTCTCCGATAAGTTTACTACTTTTATTCGCCACGGCGACGGGTCTATTCCCGCCACCTATAGATCGTGAACATAATCAAACACTATACATATCATCCACTTTAAGTGCGGTAGTCCCCGTTGATAGTCACATACTCGTGGCTGAAATCACAGAACCAATACACCGCATCCTCACCTCCACACCCAGCCTCGGCCTTCTCACCACCACCAAGATCGATTTCGATCTCCAAATCCTCGTTCTGCAGAATAGCACTAGCGCGCTCCTCATCGACAGTCTCAGGCTCACCATTCACCAGCAATTTCAAGATCGGGCTGCCATCAACAGGGCGGAAACTAACAGAGGTACGTTCCGGAACAACAACGCCGTCACGGACACCCTGGGTGTAACCAATAGCGCACAGGATGCGGCCCCAGTTAGCATCACGGCCGTAGAGAGCAGTCTTGACCAAAGGAGAACGGGCAATAGTGGAAGCGATCAGGCGAGCGGACTCGTAGTCAGAGGAATTACGCACGCGGACGGTCACGAACTTGGTCGCGCCCTCGCCATCGCGAACGACGAGCTGCGAGAGCTCCTGCGCAAAGTCGGTCAGGACGGTCTTCAGAGCTTGGTAGTCTTCATGGGTCTCGGAAGCAGGAACGACGTTGCCGCCGGCAGCTCCATTGGCAAGTACAGCAATGGTGTCGTTGGTGCTTGTGTCGCCATCAATAGAGATGGAGTTGAAGGAGCGCGAGACGGCGTGCTTGAGGATGGATTGCAGGGCGGCAGGTTCAACGGCGGCATCGGTGCATAGAACGCCTAGGAGAGTAGCCATGTTGGGGTGGATCATGCCGGCACCCTTGGTCATACCGGCGAGGCGGTAGGTTTGGCCCGGGGAAGAGGGCAGTGTGAATTCGCGAGAGAGGAGCTTGGGGAAGGTATCGGTTGTGCAGATGGCACGGGCGGTGGTCAGCCATGCCTCATGCGAGGACGCAAGGTTGTTGTGCGCGGTGGGAATGCGGTCGAGGATCTTGCTGATAGGCAGGCTGTTGGTAGACTTCATGAGTATATTGTATTGGACCTTTGGATCTTTGGAAAGCAAGACTTACCGCTGTCCAATGACACCGGTGCTCATCACCAGAGAGCTATCCTTCTCAACCCCATTGCACTGGTCCACGGTACGGCCCATCTGGACCGCATCCTCTAGACCACCCTTTCCAGTCACGGCATTGGCGCAGCCCGAGTTGATCACAACAGAACGAATGCCTTGGCCCTTGCGAGTGCGCAAGGTTTCCCTGCTAACCTGGACCGGCGCAGCCTGGAACTTATTCGTGGTGAAGACGGCGGCGGCGGAGCACGGAGTCTCAGAAGCGATGAGGGCCAGATCGGGGAATCGAGTGTTGGAGGCCTTGACGCCGACGTGAGTACCGGAAACGAGGAAACCCTTGGGGTAGGAACCGGAGGTGGGAATGTAGCGCTGCTTGGAGGGCGGAATGGCCATGTCCAGCGGTGCGGAGTAGGATCGGACCTGGCCCTTGAGCATGCGGGCAAAGGAGCTAACCGCCATTGTGGCGGATGGCGAGTTGGAAACCATGTGTTGGAGATGAATGAGACCAAGTCTGACTGTGGAAGACCTGGCAAGCACTGGCGAGCAGGTTCAAGGGAGAAGTGTAGCTCCGAAGTGGTGAGTCAATGGGAAAGTTGAAGTTCCGCGATAAGAAAAAGCTCACCGATCTCGGGATTGATAGGCGCGGCGTGAGCCCACTCTGCGCAAGCAGCAGGGACTGTAACCACTAGTACTATGACTAGTAGAATAAAGCCTGAAATTAAAGCTGAAGGTGTAATGAACCTTAGTTCTCTCTGCGGGATTTTCAGTGTTTGCTGATTTTCCAATGCTTGAATATTGGTGCACATGATCTGCACTGAGCCAAGGTTGGTGCGCGATAACTATGAGCCAACGGGAAGAAAACTTGAAAGTGCTATTAGTAGTATTACCAGTACCTAAACTAGTCCTATTTAAGTTCACGTATGGATATAAGAAATATATCCATATGTTAATGAGTATCTCAACTAGTGTTGAGCCCACTCGAATTAGCTTCATCACTCTGTTTTCTTCGAGATTCTTTGAAGTCTTAGCCCGACTCGGACCTGTGTATACTGAAGAGAGTCTCTCCCACTTCAAATACTACGTAGTAGTAGTAGTCGAGTTAAAAGCGGCTGAGGCCAAGGAGCTCCGGGGCTGCTGAGACCTAGAAAAATTTAGTATAACGCATCTTCAAATACTACTGACTGAACTCTTCTAAAGTTCAATCAAACAAATCATGATAGATTAATGAATGAAGTGAACCTGATTTCATGTAGCACTTTAGGGGTTGAGCTTAATTCTATCGGAATTTCATGTCAAAGAATTCTTGGCTGGAACTTCATTCCCAAGAATTGAATTTACATGGCAGAATGTTGCGTTTCTGCCTTCCAGCCGATCAAAAGCCACAAAAATGGAAAGGGAACCTTCCAAAGTGCGCTCGTTCGTGTTCAACTATGTAGGATGAGAAGGACGAAAAGAACACAAGATATTGTATACCAGACACCCGGTCTGCAGGGTCGACATTCCCTTGAATCTACAGTGGTTTGTCCTATTACAACAATGAACCGTATGATCTGCATGAAGAGATTACAAACTAGGCTATAACCTACAAAGATGAGCCCTCGGAAGCGAGTTGTCTGGTTTATGCCTGTCTCTGCTCACCTGGAGATTTAAGAAGTATTGGATAGAAGTGTGTAATCGGACAGTCTGCAAGTATGAGTGATGATCACATTCGCCGCCTTCGTGAGATTTTTGTACGAACTCAAGATTTGGGTTTGCCGACTCGAGGTAGAGTTTGTGTCGAGGTGCCCTTCGGAAACTTATCAGTCTGAGATAATTGCAAGGGTACAGATTATTCCAAATTTGTTGCATTGTAGAATGAACCCCTTCACTTGTCCGATCTACCGCAGCGCAGTATATACTAATATACCGCAGGGTCGTGTCATCGCCCGGGTTAATGGTAGCAACTCGAATGAAGAGATAATATAAAATCAGCATAAGCTAGTGAAATTGAACGAGAATACTAAAACGAGGAGGAAAAGGAAGAGGGAGAGAGTGACGTGGGCGAACTGAGAGATATAATCTAGCAAGCCACATAAAACCAAAATAAACATGAAAGCACCTAAAGCTTTTATACTACGGATGTTTAGAGGCTGACCAAATATGGCTGAAAGGCCCTGGACTGAAATTGGTTTTACCTTTATAATACGAATCAACTAATACTAAAGTTCATGTCTATGTCTGGAAAAACGCGCGAAGGTCGCCAAAGGGACCGTCCTATCTGGGGGAGGGTTCGCGTGTATGCCCTCTTTAGGGAGTATGGCCATCTTGATATCATAACTACGAGCCAACCTACCAACACAGAGAGTTTATTGATCGGCAATGGATCAGGGGACTTCCAGCCGTACACCTCATTCGCAGTAGACAATAGTCCATGGGGTATCGCAGTTTATGATATCAATGAAGATTGGAATCTTGATGCAGTGGTGACAACTCTCAATAAAAAAATTTGTCGGCTTCCTTTTGGGGGATGGGATGGGAGGCTTTGCGCCACAGGTCAATTATTCTGTCGGCGATACCCCAATTGCAGTTGCAATAGGCGATCTCAACGGAGGTGGCCATGCTGACATTGTGACCGCGAATCAGATCGGGAATTCTGTGAGCGTTTTGATTGCGGATGGATTAGGAGGCTTTGAGCCGCAGGTACCCTACCCGGTTGGGATTGAACCAAGGTCGGTTTCAATGACCGATATTAACGGAGATGGCTATAAGGATATCGTGACCGCGAATGAGGGCTCTAACGACGTGAGCGTCTTGTTAGGAAAGCCTTGTGGCACTTAGAGAGTCAGAGAGAATTGACAGTCGATATGTCCAATACTGCAATTCTCCATATGCCGGAGACTCTCCGAAGCGATAAATCATAAGAGTACTGAGATCATCCAAGTTATAGCGGAAATACAAGGTGCGAGTAGGTAGATGTAAATGTAAATGTAAATGCAAATGCTAAAATATATCTGCCGTGTAATTATACTAGTAGTAGACTGTAGTCTATACTCGGGAACGCGCGCTTGCCCGAGCCGAACTTGACGGAGCCCCAACTTGAAATTGCCAACCCCCAAAAACCCACTCGCAGTCAACCTCCACCTCAACTTTCTTCTTTTTTCGATTTCTCGCGTTCGCATTCACATTCATTGACTCGAAGAGAACTACCCTCTGCATGACACTCTGAAACAACCCCTCGATCAACTTGAACCTCTCTCCTGTCAAGCCCCCTTCCCCTTGCGTCGCGTCCCTGTATACATTCCTCGGATCTGATGGTACTAGTAAGTTGATTCCCTTCCCCTTTTGCTTCTTCGTTCTCGACCCTTCCTCTAACATTTCCCGTCATGAAGCGCAAGCTGTCAGATTCCGGCCTGGAAAATGAGCATCCGGCCGTCTCAACCCCGAAGAGACCCCGCGTACAGCCCAAAGGCGTCCTAAAAAACGGCCACGCGCCGAACCATCCACCTCCCGCCGACGATGCTACCTACGAACTCCCTTCTGCCCCAAATGGCCAATCCACTCCCAAAAAGGCCAATGGGGTCACCGCAACCCCATTAAAAGAATCTGGATTGAAGACTCCGACTCATAGATCGAAAGCACGAAACCTGTTCGCGACCCCGACGAAGCCCAAGTCCGCGACCGCCGCGGCGACCCCGTCCCGCCTGAAGAATGCAGATCGATCGGCGAAGAAGAAGAGTGCCCGTGTCTTGTTCGAACAGAATGAAGATCGCGAATGGGATGGATCCGAACAGTTGGCCGCGGAGATCCTTCAGGACGATGAGCCCCAAGTCGACAAGGCTGGCGACACGGTGATGGAGACCGTGGAGGAGGGCGAAACTACAAAGCCGGCAGGGAATGACCCAAAGCCAGCGAAGCGTCGCGCTGGTAGGCCAAAGGGTGCAGCAAACAAACGTTCACCTACACCTGAGGGCGAGTTACCCGCACATGAACGATATTTCTTCCAGAATCGCGCGGGAACGGCCAAGACATCCAACAAAAACTTGAATAAGGTCTCGTTGTTGACACACGAAGAGTACTTTGAGAAATTGGGGCAATATGTCGATCCTTGCAAGGATGAAAAGGAGTATCTGCTATCATTACATCACCGATCATTCCCGCAGTGGTTTTTCGAATTCGAGGAAGGATTCAATATCTGCTTGTTTGGATATGGCTCGAAGCGAAGACTTGTACAACAGTTTGCAGATTGGATATATACTCGGTCCGTGTCCGCATCCGCGAACCCCCCAGCCATCATCATTGTCAATGGTTATGCGCCCGGTATCACCATTCGTTCGATCTTCGCGACCATCGCCTCGGCGATCCTTGGTGACGAGTTGCCCTCGAAGCTAGGTTCACAACCAACCGAAGTGCTCGAACTTTTACAATCAGCACTCAAATCTCGCCCGGAGCACGACCCAATTACTGTTCTAATTAACTCTGTCGATGCCCCGTCTCTCCGTCGCGCTGCTAACCAAGCGCTTCTCGGTCGACTCGCTGCGACACCACGGATTCGCCTTCTCCTCACTGCTGATACCCCCAACTTCCCTGTGATGTGGGATATCAGCCTACGAGATCAATTCAATCTGGTATTCCACGATAGCACGACGTTCTTCCCCTTTGCCGTCGAGTCGGATATTGTGGAAGAAGTCCACGAACTTCTCGGCCGGAAGGGTCGTCGTGTTGGCGGAAAGGAAGGTGTAGGCTTCGTGCTGAAGAGTCTTCCAGAGAATGCCAGGAACCTGTACCGTCTCTTGTTGACAGAACTGATAACCGAGATGGACGATGGCCACCAATCCGACGACGAAGCCGCTGACGGTGGTGCTGGCGACAAAACTAGCGAGAATAACGGCATCGAGTTCCGCTTGTTGTACCAAAAGGCCACGGAGGAATTTATTGCATCTTCCGAGATGATGTTCCGCACCTTGTTGAAGGAATTCCACGATCATCAAATGATCACCTCGCGCATGGATCCCAGCGGCATGGAGATTCTCGGCGTGCCCCTTTCCCGCGATGAAATGGAGGGCGTCCTAGAGGATCTGGTGTTGGGATAATATAATACTACTTCTCTCTCTCTAGCGAGACTCGGTGGGAAACAGAGCTCATGATACCCCTGTACGAAATACTATCAACCAATTTGCATTGGCAGTGCATCTAAGCACCGACGAAAGGAGTCTCAATGTCATTGACCCAAGACCTCTCTAGTAAATTCTATATACAAGTAGCCTAGCTGAACTCCTCTCTTCTCATCTCACGCATCTCAGAAGTGCGCAAATGCCGCCAGCGCCATCGTTGCGCCGAAACTCATCTTGAATGGTCGGTGCTCGGACATTGCCTGGCGCAGATTAACGTTCTTCACATACTTCTGCAACCGATCGAGAGGAAGAATATTGTAGCCCTTGGATGCTGCGTACTATTTTGATTGATTAGCATCGACCATCCAGTTCCCCAAGAGAGAGTGTGGGAAGAGCATGTAGCATACCTCAACAAGAACAACTCCCATACCCAAAAGCACAACCAAAGCCTTCGAAAACGCCCTCAATCCCACACCAGCAACAAGTCCCAACACACTACCCAGACTAACCTGACGCATATTCTCCTTCGTCAAGAACCCCCCACTCGCCTGGGTCAGACCCTTCGTCCGTCCCTGTTTCTGCAGGAGAGATTCCTCCGGCTTGGCCGCCCAAGGTGTGTCGGCATTGCTCTGCGAGAATGGCGCGTTATATTGGCATTGCATTGGGGCGGCGCGGAAGGGTGAGAGGGGATGCAGGGTAGCGGCGGAGACGCCGAGGCCTACACCCAGGCCGAGGCGGAGGATTGAAGGGGATGAGAAGAGTGGGAATGCCATTTTGTGTGATATGATACTGTGCAATCGATTGGTGTTGGAGTTGTGTCGGACCTGTAAGATATTTGGAGATGGGGATATACTATGGACAAGGAAAGGAGCTAGAGATTCGGAGCTGGAGAAGCTGTTTGGTGCATTGAATGCCGTATGATGTCATGGGCGGTCACCTGGTATGAAGTTATCTTCTGATTGGTTGGATCTATACATTCAAGTTGTTTTGAACTTGGATTCATCTGAATTGAGATTATTTTGTATAGATACTAGTAGTATTCTAGGGTTGCTTTATTGATGGAACTCTAGAAGCCAGATTATAGCCGGCATACAGTAGTATAATACTATTCCTGCAGAATGGATGGCTGCGAGCCAATACTGTATAGTATGCAGTATTCTGTATACCTAAAATCTGAATAAAAAAACCATACATCGCTTCCTTTAGAACTTGAACAGTAGCTTAACATTTCGTTTAGATCCATGCACTAGTATATCCTTGGCTCACTTTGGCTCACTCACCTGGGCTCACCAACTTGAAACTTGAAGGCTTCAACAATTTTCACAAAATCCATCAAGCGGAGCCGAGTAAGGAGAACTCTAGTGCGAAGAACCAACAATCAGATGTCACACCGCAGATGCAAAGATCTCTACTCAACTATGCAAATCCCGAAACCCACTTAATTCTCACAGCTCAAAAGCCGATCCCACACCACCCTCATGCTCTTTCTCCGCGATGATCGAAACACACTTGCAGCAGACCCTCCAAATCCACCAATCATGGCCCGATCACCAACTCATGGACGCAATCGACCAATGCTCATTGTGCACTAATCAGTGCAGAAGAGTCATACTCTGCAAGACCATGCCACTCCGCATCCCGCGAAGAAGTGGAATACTTCTCCGACCGCCGACCTTCCCCGAAACCACGCCGTTTCGGCGAGCTACTTCGCCAAACGATCTGCTGCGCCTCTTTAAGGAGAAGATGGTCGCCATCCGGTACTGGAGAGAAAGCGATATCCTTGCACAATGACGCAAATCGAGTCGCGAGCTCGAGAACACCTTGGGTAGCGGCTTTAGTGCCCCCGGCCAATGTGGAGGGGTAATAGAATCGCGGATCAAGGTAGAACAGAACACTTTCCCAGCGTGGAAGTTTCTCCGCGAGAAGTCTGCCAGCGTGCTCATATTCTTTCATTGTACGCTTGGGTACGTCCGCTTCGGCGTGCACGAAGAAGAAGACTTCGAATCCGACGCTGCGAACTTGATCCCGTGCGGTACTGCTCAGGGTATCGAGAAACTGACCTATTCGATCGAGGTCGAATGAATTGCGGAAGAATAATGTGTGCTTTGAATAGAGGAAATCTTCGGCCTCGTCGTGAATTTGGTGATTCAGGCCTAGTAGTTTGCGCGCTGTGCCGTCGTTTCCTTCCCAGCTTGGACATATTGACATTGCTCTATATCTGCCTCGTGTGGTGAAGACATTGCCGCGGTTTTGAATGACGATCATTGGTTTGTCCGTGTAGTCGTTTGGAGAAACGAGTGCTTCTTCGTAGATCTTGAGACGGAGCTCTGGTGGTAGATGTAAGAATGATGTTCTCATAGAGAGATTTCTGGCTCGTTTTTGTTCCATTTTTTCGATTGGAATGAATAGTAGATCTTGCTGGCGTAAGAAAGAGCAGCCTTGGTGCCGCTGAATTGAAATAATTGAGCCTGAAATTATGGTATCTTCTCCAGCCGAGGAGTGTTGAGGGCGTTTTTGGAGCTGGTAGATGGAGCCAGAAGTAGTCGAGCAAGGGAGAACAGCTGCTCTTCATAAGACCCTTGCCTGTATACTCCCGAATCTGTGTAATGAAGACCCAAAAGAGATTTGGATCTGCAGATATGTCGATTAAGCTTAAGCCCCTTTATTCGTTGGCTTTTGGTATCAGACACCTGACAGGGGAAATTTTCTTCTGCGGATATGAATATCCCGATAGCGGTGTTTTCTAAGAGTGTAACGATCTCCTCATACAGAACTCAGGGTGCTCTCAAAACCCGATGCTATCGCATTAGATGATCCACTCATCTTTCCGGCAAGCCGACGGGAACTTCCCATAAAGTCGTGGGCTGACGTTGCTCCCCGGGGCCAAGACACTAGAACCGTCAAAAATACAAAGAAGTACCGTTCTGGTAGTAACAGCATCTGGTCGGTCAACCCCTTCCACACCAGCAGGACAATCTCACGGTGGCAATTACCGTTCGTCAGAGCACTGTGTTTCATCATGCGTGATCGCGTTTTAGGGAATCGGCAATGGGAGTTTAGATGAATTCGTCGCAGTGAGGCAGTACTAAAAGGGCAAGCGTACATACGGAGATTTATTCCCAGGATGTCAACGAACCGCGTTGTACTAAGTCTGATCCGATCCTCCTGACAAGGATGATCGGTCCCGGATCGGGGTAAATAGGGCGAAATGGAGGGTTGAACAGCAATCGGGGTGGAAAGACCCGGTTGCTTGGATTGATGGATAAACTTGCATCTCACCCACTTTCAAAATGCCAGGGTATAGAAGATCGGCATATGGCAAATATTCTTCAGGGTATCTAATGCATACTAAACCATTCAGCAGGCGGGCCGAACCCTCGAGCGATGATTTATCTACATACACGATGTCGTAGTATTACGACTAGGGCGGGTTAGGGTTACACAGTTTCGTCATCGCAACTAATATGAGAGAAGACTGAACATTTGATGAAGTTCTGTAGGGAATTATCTCAGAATATCTCAATATGGAGCTCAGTCTACGTGGCAAGGCTCCTTTGATCGGAGGAATCGAAGAAGAACAGGCGATCATCGGCATCTGGGCTGATCCTGGTGGTTCCACTCCCTGCAATGCTTTCCCGAGCCAAGCCCGGCAAAGAGCCGGGCCAAAGGATTTATTTTAGAAAATGGTATACCCAAGTCAATGAAGAATAAATGCCATACTATATATCCTAGAAACCCCTTTGGATGAGTATCAATCTGGTATTGATATGTACATGTGTGTCTAGACAAGCAACCGAGGCGCCCAACCAGGCGGGTATACACGATCATAAGGACCTAGATGGTATTGTCCTTGAAACCACATTAACGAGACCGGAACGCCCCTCCCAAAAAATCCAGAAACGTGGAATGGCGACATGATGCCACAGGTAGACTGGGCAGCACGGCTCGATGTTTCAGAGTTCACTTCTGTCTATACACGCCAAGCGACCAAGCAGCTCGTAAGACAGCCAAGCCCCAAGCCATACCAATACTGTCATAGATGACATTCAACTTGCTACCCATCACTTCCCTCCACCCAACCGGCACTTCGGCCACGGGAATTTGAGCGAATTCAGCTAGCATGAGCATTTCAACATCGAAGATCCAGCCTTCGGAATGCATGTATGGCACGATATAAGGCAGCGCAGTACGGGAGAAGAGTTTGAATCCGCACTGCGTATCTTTAACAGTAGCAGTCTTGGGCGGAGTCATAAGCCACAGAATCAAGTGGAACGAATGCATGAGGAAATTGCGCAATTTGGATCGCTGTACCGGCAGTTGTTAGTATTTTAGAACTCCATCCAATACCAGCTCTTTTGAGGTCCTTTCTTTCCACTCACCTTGACAACAGCCTCGCTGCCCACCATGTGCGCTCGCGACCCAACAGCTACACCCCGACCCTCCGAGTCCTCAATTTCCTGACAAGCAGTAACAAGTTTTCCAAGATCACCAAATTTGCTCGCCCCATCCGCATCGGCAAAGACCACATAACGGCCCCGAGCATGGCGCATACCATGCGTCACAGCGCCACCCTTTCCACGATTGTGAGTCAAGTTCACGACACGGATAGTACCGGGCGGGATATGCACGCCCTCGTGAACCTGAGGTGTCCAGGGCCCCGCTGTTCCTTTCGGATGTAAGGAGAGCTGGTGATCTTTTGCAAATCGAAAGGCCACCTCTTCGGTCCGATCAGTCGAGCCATCCGAGACAATGAGGATCTCCCATCCTCGGTCCGATGCTGAATCTGTAGTGTGGCCGTTCGCCACGTCTGTGGTCGGCTTGCGCTGTCGCATCGACCGGGTTTCCACTGCTGAGGCTCCGTTTTTGCTCAATGTGCCGTACATATGCTCCAGATAATCAACCGCTTCTTCCAGCATGCCCGAGAGTCGATCCTCCTCATTGTAGGCGGGCACTACGACCGACATGAATAGCTCGGCCGGTTCGATGGAAGTGTGCTTTTCATTGGGGCGAGCTTGCTTTTTGGATTCGAGCGCGTCGTACCAGCATGGGAGCTGTTCGGGGGTTGTAATGCTTCCGTCTTTCGATAGAGTCCTATACTTCTTTTCTTCGGGATAGGGTTTCCGCGGGACCGGCGCGACAAATGAGAGGAAGAGGTAGAACTAAAAGACGGGAGATTGAGAGTTAGAGATTGTTGGATCATGGGGGTGAGGGTTCAATGGCAGGTAATACGGCCAACCCTCTGTTTGCGCAGGTCGCAGCTAGGAAACCGGCGGGGAGGAGAGAGAAGCAACTCACCAGAACAAACACGCCAAGGGAAGTTGCGAGAAGAGAACCGAGCAAGATATAAGCTGGAACTTCAGCTACTGTGCCCACGCATTGGCGACAGATATCGCTCCATGAATCCGTCATGGTGGAGGCTGGCGAGTTGGAAGTCGGAGATAGGCGACAAGCAACGGGGAGAAATGCGAGCCAGGAGACGCGAGGGATACCCTGGAATTGGAGAAAGCGATCACTTGGCCATGCGATGGGGAATTTCAGGGAGGTCAACGCATGCGAACAGAAAACAGTCGAGGTGGGGGAGGGCCTCGGAGGCTAGAGAGAACTTGGAAATGAAGAGGAGATGTTGTCGCAAGTCGCCAGCTTGGCCTTTCGGGCAACGCGCAAGCTGGCCGCGCCGCAAATAAACTCCGCTGCGGGGAATGTCACCACAATCTGCAGTAGGTAATTTTATTTTATTCACAGTTTAAGTTTCCAATTGAATGACGTTTTCTTAGAATAATTCTTTTTTGCTTTCATTGGCATGTTTTGCACAAATTTGGGCGAGCGAGAGCAGTTATCCAGGTGAGCTCGATTGTAGTACTTATAGTCATACTTTAGCATAGCCTCATTTTCGGTGAATATCTATGTCGCCGGGCAATTATTTTGATTCGCGTCTATGGCAGTGTGCCTATCGAGTCAGGCCTTGAGCGAAGTAAACCAACATTCGAAAAATAGAATAGGCCGCGAGGCGATCAAGTCCAAAATCTGTCTTGTTTGACCGGTCCGTATAACAGACAATTCGGCAAATTGTTCTACTACTAATACAAGGCGAAATCTTTATCCAAGGCTCGAATAGTTTCGAGCATGTCAATACAAACCTTGGAGCCCGGCACACTTATACCCATGCGTTGCTCTATAGAACTAGCTAAATAATGGGACCTTGGAACTGAGCACAGAACTTTCTCCAGGGCACTCACTTTATCTCCGCGTGCTATGTCCACCGTGTAAAACCCATGTTGGTGAAGACAGCTGCCCAGGTGAACTTTATACCTAGGTACTTATGGAACTTGAAGGTTATTACCGTTCGATGTACCTATGGTTTGCTGATCTGATAAAGTACGATATCCATGATCAATGGAGACGAACGTTTCAGATTTCAAACTCGGGTACCGGGATTCTGTTTTGAGGCAAACAGATATTTCAAAAGGTGCTGATGGGTATTCGAGCTTTAAACTGCAATCGGGATGCGTTGCAAGGGCTGACAGGATTGTTCTATACTTACGGTCTTACTTTTCAAAGCAAAGGGGGAGTGCAAGTGTGGAGGCGGACCAGCCGGATGGCTCCCTCATATACCTCGATGGTTTCCGCACTGCTAAAGAGTGGTATACTCTTTCGTGAACGTAGAAATCTTTCGTGGTTAGACGGTATACAAAGTTGGATATCTCAAATGCAATGGTCAACATAGCTTAAACGACAGCAAAAGGCAAAAATGAATCAATCAATCAATCAAAACGAAAACAAAACAAAACAAAACAATCGCTTCGAGTGCAGGCCATTCTATCACTAACTTTGTCATATATTCTTGCTAGCTTTCTTGATTGTCAGTATGCTCCCTCGTTTTACATCCATTGAGGGGCATCGTTACCTGCTCGCAATGCCTGCACCAGCCCAATCTTGATACCTGCTCGTCCGAGACGAGCACCTCAAAGGCAATGGTAATGGTGAGAGGTCCAAGCGATCAGGTAGACCGTTCTGGAAGTTCGATCGTCCAAATTGAAGTCCTGGACAAATCCAAGGCCAGCTCCATGGGCTTGAATGTCCTGGGTGTCCAAGTAGGCATCATATTTGAAGTTGGACTGCAAAGGAGGCCGGCCTGACTTGCGTGGGACCTCACGAAGTTTGCAGCAATCATCCGGAAAGAAAAAAGTCCTGGTTCGGAGACGTGTAATTCCTGGAGCTGGGGATCCATCCGTAAGGTCATAGACTCTGTTTGTCTGATCTGTCGAGTAGTCGGTTGACTGATCCATTGAAAGAGTCCGTGTATATAAGGAAATATCACAAAAGAAAGGTCCACGGTCCTATGATGTTGCCAGAGTTGCTGAGTCTAAGAAGCCCACCTGGGCGAATGCAAGTTCTCCAGCAGCTATCCCCCCACCGAGTAACAGCATCCGCTGTTCCATTGCTCTTTCAGAGAACACACCTGTTGTGTCCGAGTCTTTTTTCCTTTTCTTTTCTTTCCCCCTTCAAGCTCCCCCCATTTCAAAATCCATGTCAGAGAATTTACCAGCTGTTTCATGGGGGAACTTCCTAGTCTCCCTTTGTGGAGCGCTGCTGTCGAGCCCGCCACACGTTTCCGCAAATGACGCATAAGCCTTTGTGAGTGGCGTGGCTTCAAAAACGTCTGACCTAAAACGGTCATACGTGATCCAACGATTAAACTAGATGGTCAAGATTTGTCAGCTCATTGTTGGCCTTTACCATCAGATAGTGAGCATAGAGAATTGCGACAAACCGTTGATAGTCGGACGCCTAGCCAAAGACATCGATGCTGTCTCACGAGTCCCAGCAGCTGTGGTTCAACGAAAGATCTGTCATGCTCTAAAGGCCCTCCTTCAAAAAATCCCTCAGAATAATATAATTCACTCCACACCTGACCGCGGATTAAGAAATCTTCAGGCAGGTGATCTGGAATCTCTGGCTCCAACCTTTCATCCTGTTTCTCACTGCCTTTCTCAGTCATTCTCTCCATCCTTTCCCTCTCTATCCTAATACTATTTCGTTCCCTTATGTTCTCGTTTTCCCTAGAAAACCTGGGATGGGATGGTCCTTCAATCATTTCAAAATTTGTCTCCAGACGGAGTAGTATGTTCAGAAATCTGATGATTTTTAACCATGGAATCATTGGTTCAAGCTTTTCCATCGCAAGTGGATGGATGGCTAAAGACCAAACAAATGATAAACCAGTGTGAATGCCTGCATAGGAATTGGGGTCTCCTAAATGATCCAGAAAGACAGCCATGGAATGGAAAGTGAGAGCACTTCCATTGAAAGCAACTGGCGAGGATATCTTAGACGTGATTTCGACCGGGTTGGGTATTAATTCGGAGCTAGTGTCGTCAAAAGACACGGGAGTGGTCCATCGAAGCGCCAATTGATATGCTTCCTCGGCTGTGGCCTGAGTCTTCTGCTGTGGGAATTCTAACGCTAGGTCATTCTCCGGTTCGCCATATTGAAAAACCGCCGCAAAGTTACTGGACATCACGAAGGCGCCTCCCTGTCCCTGTGTATCAAGCTGAGGAATCTCCTTTCGCAGAAGAGACAGATAGTTGTTGGCGAGAACAGTGAATTCTGCAGAAGCTCTTTTATGGAATAGAACGCCGTGTGTAGCGATTAGGGCCGCAGGCATTGATTCTTGTCGTTGTTGCTCGCGGATGGAATTGAAGAGAAGCGCGATACTTTCACGAGCATTGTGGAATGGGCGACGACAGAGCAAAGCCTTGGTGTAGTAGAAAAGTTGCGCCAGAGCATCAGGGCGAGCAAGCACTGCAAGATGATGTTGAACGCGCCCAACATCATGACTTAAGTCTGCTTCTTGATTGTACCAATATTGTGAAACTGTTGCCCAGACCTCCCGATCCCTCATGTCCGATTCTTCAATAGCCATGCGATACCGTGCTAAGTCCCCGAGGCATTCAATCCACGTCTCCCTGAAATATGGTATGTTCTCCAGTAACAAGGTGACCATGCTATAGGCGATGTATATGAAATGTAGCATGTATTCCAAAGACCCAGGGAGCTTATGTCGTAGTAATTCGAGTAGAGAATGGATTCCATATCGCCACATGCGAGCTGGCATTGAGTATTTTTCGGCGAGCTCCGTAAGTTCACTTTTAGCGACAGGATGTTGGGAGGAGAGAAAGAAATCGTGATGCTCATGAAGTAATGTGCTATGTATAGAGATCAGAGCCTGCCATTGAACCGGCGTCAGATCCTCCTTTGACTCGGATTGCACCTTGTCCAATTTGATGCACTTTTCTTCGACCATTGCAAGGCCTCTATAGATGCCCCGCACCTCAGGGACCAATTGCTCATGGGTGATTGGGTTAGTCTTCAATTGTTTCACCATGTCATAATGCGTCTCACCCTTCGGTTGACTGTCCTTAAATTGATTCGTCTCAGGAAATCCATACCCCAAAGAATGCCTTTTGTCTTCCACTAATGGTAGAAACTCATTTAAGACCATGTTGACATCACCATCCGGGCTCCCATTTGGGTTCGGTAACACCACCGGACTCGAATGGATTCTCTTCAATTCTATCCGCGGGCTTCCCCGACTGTATGAATAATTTGGTTCCCCTGATATTGAGAAGCCTGCTGATTCTTCATAGTGAACTAGCTGACTTGACGGTGTCCGCCGACCCCGCGGCGTTTGAGAATGATGTTTGCGGCGCAGTCTGTCCGTGCGCGCAACACTTGTGCGAGGCGACGATGGTTTGGTCACTCGCCCTCCCCGACTGCTGATAGTATCAAGAGTACCCTCATCAAGATTCCCCGATTGTGGCCGGCCACTGGGGAAATTGAGGTTTGTCGATGCATGCACGGGATTGGCCATTGACAACTCCGAGATGTAATCACCAGGAAGGACACGACTGCCAGTGATCGGGCGCCTAAAATAGTATGTGAGAAGTGGAGAGGAGGAGGGGGCAAGGTTCAGGTATCGAACCGACTTACCCTGACGAATTGTAATAAAATGTTGCCTTTGCAGCTTTCAACCAAGTGTGACCCAATCGGGGCTCGTTTTTCATGCACCCTGACTGCTGTAAGGAGGGCGGTCGTGCCATAGTCACAGCAGTACTTTATTGGCTGGACATGATCTGGAATTTTGCGGTTGAGCATTAGCTAATAAACTTCTTCTCTCTGATCGTATTTTTGTGATCTTCAAAAAAAGTCTAGAAAGGGGGGGGGCATAATGCGAAAGTTTGGAGGGGGGGTGGCGAAGTGATCTGGGCGCGATCGATTTGCGCCGATGTGGGGAAGACCAACTTGTGAAAACATGAAATAGCAGCAAATGGGGACTTGGAAAGGTGAGAAGTACTGACGTTCAAGTTCACTGGCAAACTACTACTTAAGCATCCGGGGAATCCGGAGGTTTCTTCGACTAGTGCCCAGGTGGGAACTGGACTATCCTCGGGACTGGGCCCAAGGGGTTTATATCGTTTGTTTCAACTGATTATCTGCCGTTCAAAATATGTACTCGCACTTGACTGGTTCCAAGGCACCGAGTTGGCTGCGCGCTACCTTAGTCGTAGCGTAGCAAAAAGCAAAGTGTGGAGGCCACTAAAATGGGCCCG
This sequence comes from Penicillium pancosmium, assembly GCA_031761475.1. Classification (NCBI taxonomy): domain Eukaryota; kingdom Fungi; phylum Ascomycota; class Eurotiomycetes; order Eurotiales; family Aspergillaceae; genus Penicillium; species Penicillium pancosmium. Next base: position 13,979 of record JAVMSB010000285.1, on the reverse strand, counting down.
CGCAAGGATCACTCTTGAGTCGAATCGCGTGTTGTGTTGTTAGCGGTTGCCTGCAGCCCAGAATTCACCTAGGCGACTGCAGCTTTTGGCTCATATCATGCGCCAACCCGCCGATCCTAGTCGATAACTAAACACTACATTACTAGTACCCGATTTATTCCATTTGATGATAAACATGATAGACCATTCTTCAACCTCATTTTTGCTCCCATCGCAATCGCCCCTGCCCAGGGCTATAATTTCTTTTTGGAAATGGTTGTTATGATGGTGGTGGTTGTTGAACTCTATGCTAACCTGTTCGCATGCCCCATCAGGGCTGCCCAAGGGGCTGGGAAAAGGCGAACTGAAACAAATGGAGTCGCATTTCCCAAGGTTGGAGTGCTACAGGCAACCAATTCTTTCACGACTGATCGGTCTTTCTTCTGGTTAGATTTGGACCTGAAGAGATGCCCTATTTACGCCTTACTCTCGATGCATACAGCATGATGGATCTCAAGGCGCGGTGCATATGCGTGGAAGCATCGGGGAACCAAGTTGCTGGGGAAGCCCCAGCTATGTATACCTACATCGCATCTGCAGTGGGCAGCATTTCCAGGGTTAAACCAGCCAGCAACTTTCAGTGGCCAAACTTCATCTCCAATATCCCCGAGCGTCTGTCAGAGCCTCGAGAATTTGAGGTATTTCGTCAGTACTCCGTACGCCCTTGCGTTTTCATGATCTCCGATCAGTCACCGCTTCGCGCTTAATCCCGTTGGGAGCAGAGGTAAGTCTTCACCGACTTTCAATGGAACGTTTTCCCACTGCACTGACCACAATACTGGGCCCCAAAGCACTGGAGTCCACCGAAACCAAAGTAATCAGGCTGCGAATCGGGCGTTGCTCCTCTTTCTCCGGGTCGCTTCCCCCTCATGAAGGAGAAGAACGTCCTCAATTCCCGCATTCGATTTAATACCTCAATTTCGGGCTCTGAAATAGAGACCCAAAGTTCATCAGGCCCCATTTTTGGGGCTGGGATGCCCTGGCCATTCCCTCGGTCAACCCCAAGTCATCTAACCATAGATGGTCTGATCATCGTATCCGGCGCCCAAGGGTTTCTCCAACGATGTCATTATTTGGGGTCCAATATACTGTCTGATGATCGCGTCTTATGAACGTATCGAACCCCAATATTGTGAGGACACATGGCTTTCTAGAATGCCGAATGCGAGTGCGCATGAACACGTCGGCATGCTCTTATTATGCCTTGGCTCTGAGTATCTTTGACTACGCCTTGGGGTACCTAAATCCATTTGCAGTCCCTCCGCAAAATTACACATGCTGCTTCGCACTTCCGCACGGGGCTTATTGTAGGTCCGGTCAAATCATGCTTTTTGCTCGTAATTCTTCTAGTTCTGAGTCTGCCATAACAAGCTAGCTCTATGTCGGAAAAAGGCTACAGCTCCCTCTTTCCATGCGTCAGCCTGCGATGAGACGCCGGCAATACTTCCCATCCTGTCCTGGTGACCTCTTGGCCGGTATTGATTGCATTTTAATCGTCGTCTCGGCTAAGGTTCAATGGGGGGTCGCCTCGGCACCCCGGTATCTCGAAATTAGCTCGTTGATGTATAGTAGCACCTAAATTGGACCGGGGACTCGGATATCGATTATATTTACCATACCGGAATAGCTAGCTTGTAGTAGAAGTCTCCAGTCAAGAAACCTCAATTATAGAACTTCCTGTCTATGGTTATGCATTATGCGACAGGGGTAGATTTACTTCTGGACGCTATGGCGCAGCTTGCTTCCCATGACACCCTACAATCTGAGAGAGTTTTCGCAACGTCCAAGCAGAATTCTTATGTGGAAACTAAAAAGTTTTATGAAAACGAATGAGAAGATCATCGGAAAATAATATCCAATACAAAACATCAATATATCTGTACGCTAGCCATATTTGAGCTGTCGATTTCATCATCATCCCACGGTCGTACATACAAATCTAAATTCGCCCTGTGGTTCGCAAAAGGCAACCAACCGGTTGATAGCCCCTTCCCCAGGGTTGTAACTCGCCGAGGCCTAGATACCCCTGCGTTGGATCATACAATTCTGGGCTATGACAAGTAAGGAAGGCAGGGATGAAGGAAACAAAATGATGTGGTGGTACCGTGTTTTGTTTTTTGTTTTTGTTTGTTCTCGCCCGGGTGAAGACTAAGCCAAATATGTGGCAGGCAGTATCTCCTGGCCATCAAACTGAAGAAAATTAGCCGTGATTCGCCGACTGGTGCTTTTTCTAAGATGATCGCTATGATAATCTCTAAGCCATGGCAAGTAAAATAAAAAAGTACTGAGGAGTTGGGGGCGAATCCTGTTCTGTGCGGAGAAAGGGGGCCAAAGGATCGAGCTTATTCCTCGTGGTTCACCCGGGTTAATGTGGGACTTGTCACTAGCGCGGATTCTAGATGACAACGAGAATGATCCGTACAGCTGTGCTCATGCATATGCAGACTAGTAGCTGCCCGCTAGCTTCAGAAGATCCTCATTGGCTCTCCTTATGACTGCTCTTTGTTCCAACCGATCCTGTCTCTAGGGTAAAGTGGCAGAGCCAGGCAACTTGATAGCTCCTTTTGAGCATAGATGAGGGGGGTGGGTTTCATTTAGAGAGCTAGGAGAATCGCGGCCGAGCCACGCGCATGATCACGGAACGATAGGGCCATTGGAAACGGTCAGACGAGGAGCCCCGAGGCTGGGAGCGGGGCTGTATGCCTCTAGCCATCGTAGCCTCGTGCCTTCGATATCGTGAGATTTGGCCAAGTTGCATCCGTGTGGATTCGACTAAGCTGACCGGAATGGCCATTGGGAATTCGTTTGCCTCCCTTGATTAGGAATGAAAGAAAATTCCAAGCTCCGGGGAGCGAATGTGATCCAAAGGAAACCCTGAGCCTTCAACTCCATGGCAAGTTGATAGCCCAAGTATACTAGTATTCCCTTTGGTTGATATGTATAGAGTCGTGTGCCTGGAGTATACTAGTCATTGTTCAGGCAGTAAAATGTAAAACTTCCAAGGTGACTTTGAACCTTAGACATACCAACCTTTTGAAAATTTTATTTATTCAAAAATGGGAAAATAGTAGAATAGTAAAGAATTATATTTATCGAACAATTATTCATGTCATTAATAATTTAAGCAAGATAATATCGACAGCTGGTGAGGCAGGCTTCATGCAATTCCGGCCGCAAAAACCACCACGTCATAACGCGGGCCGAGCAAGCAAGCACCTCCAACTTCCAACCCAACCACCTCTCATCAACCTCAGATCACACATCCACATCCACTCCACCCGACCACCTCAAAATAAAAATTCCCGATTGAAAGTTCCTGGCTCGCAAGATTGCCATATCCCCTCAAAAAACAAATACAGAAATTAAAAGAAAGAAAGTCACCAGACTCACCGCCTGAGATCAACCATTCCATTCCAAACTCAACAGATCCATGCCCGGATACTGGAGACTGCAAGCTACCGCCAAACACACGAACCTCCACCGGCCAGTGCTAGCAGGACTACTACTACTGGCCCCGACGAAATCGGGACAAACATCATCTAGATTCAGCACACCAATCCGAACCATGTCTTCATTCACCCTACCCGGGTCGTCCCCCGGTACGCGCGTGAATTCCACGTCTGACCTCTCCCAGGATGACCTACTGTCGTTTCCCGCGTTCAATACCTGGATATCGACGCTGCAGGCCTCTTTGGCGCAGCAAAAGAATCCGGGACACGAATTTCATCATGATCCGTATATCCTGCGCCGGATTGATGTTCAGTCTGTTGACCGATTTGGCGGGAGTCGGTTGGGGTTCGTCAAGTTGAAGGCTGATGTATCGAATGGTGCTGGTGAGCATTTACCCGGTAGTGTATTCTTACGTGGTGGCAGTGTCGGGATGCTTGTAAGTTACCACTCATCACCTAGTGAATTTTTCTTTTCTTTTTATGCCTACTACGTGGCTTAGGCTTCTGCTGGACTCTCATCTGACCACTTATCATTCTTTTCTAGCTCATCCTTCAGCCTGATGATATTCCTGCTTCACAGGAACACGGAAAACACGCAATACTCACCATCCAGCCTCGAATCCCAGCAGGATCCTTAGCATTTGCCGAGATTCCTGCGGGAATGCTCGATGATAGTGGGACCTTTGCTGGAGGTGCGGCGAAAGAGATTCAAGAAGAGACTGGTTTATCTGTTCAACAGGATGAGTTGATTGATTTGACCTCGCTGGCTCTAGACTCTACGCAGGAAACTTCAGGCGAGACTTTGCAGAAAGCGGTGTATCCGTCCGCTGGAGGAAGTGATGAGTTTATTCCCCTTTTCTTATGCCAGAAGCGTATGCCTCGCAGGGAGATTGAGGAGTTACAAGGAAAGTTGACCGGTCTGCGGGACCATGGAGAGAAGATTACGCTGAAGGTGGTGCCTCTTGAGAATCTGTGGAAGGAGGGACTAAGAGATGGCAAGACCCTGGCTGCCTGGGCTCTCTATAAAGGGTTAAAGGAGGAAGGGAAAATTTGAGCCTAGGGGCCGTAGATAAAAGTAGCATTGACAAATTTAAAAAGAAGGACCATTTAAGTTCTTATTAGAACTGATCTCGCTAGTGTGTATCCAGTAGCGATGGAATTTGATTTGCAGTGTATATTCTTCGTAAGAAACTGTTCATGTATTCTTTTGGTGAAATGTAGCAAGGTTACAGCTTCAGTTTCTTCGCCAACTCAATACCCTCAGCAAGTGTACCAACCCGAGCATCAATAGCATAGCCCTCCTGCTCAAGCCTTTGCGTCTCTGCAAAAAGGGAAGCCATAGGAACAGAAAAGCATTCAATGAACTCATTGTCCTCGAGCTCCGGCTTCGGATTTTGGTTCTCAGGCAGCGCCATATCAACGCGCACGTGGACCATGTTGAGATTAGTATTGCAAAATCCAGGATCTGGAAAGAAAAGAAGAAATGAGCCATTTAGCCCTAGCTCCGCTGCCTTGAGATAATTCATCAAAAGTCTGTACATCGGGGATTGACATACCATTGTACATGATCGGGCTAGTCTGCTCAGCCACACCGACGTAGCCGGTCTCCTCTTTGAGCTCACGGACGGCGCATTGCTCAGGAGTCTCGCCAGCGTCAATAAGACCAGCGGGTATCTCAATGACGACCTTGTCGATAGGGGGCCTGTATTGCTTCTGCAGGAGCAGCTCAGGCCCCGTGGATTTGGTGAGGATGGTAACGATGCCTACACCATCGATTTCGCAATTGGCTGGGCGGGTCTAGTAAATGTCCAGTTAAAATAAAGGTTCAAAGAAGGCAAAGGTGACGTCGATGACCACTGCCCTGATCCAGAACATGGATATCAAACGAGACAAGGGAGATTAGGGATCATGAAACGGTCTCATGTCAGATTGAGGCCACCAATTATGACAGTGGAGAACAATCGGACACCCCCACTGATACGACAACATGCGAGATCAGTTGCACTTGTAAGCTTATGCTCAAGGGGAACCAGTCCATTGATCACGGAGACACCTGTCACAAGGCACGCCTCACGATGCGGCTGAACTCATGTGGACATAAAGTGAGAGGGCGCCAGCTCAGGGCCTCAGAAACAAGAAGATGCTCAAAGACGATAAAAAAAGAATTATCAATCATCTTCTCTTGGGGCGGTGCAGCGAGGCATTCGGCCCAGGGCAGCAATCACGACGCAGAATGCAGAATGCAGAATGCAGCAGAACGAAAAATGAACAGATGGCAAGATCTTACCTGTCGCTCACCCGATTCCCATGTTCTCTCAACTCCGAGCGGATCGGTATATGTAGTCTTAACCAATCTTGTCCACCGTGCTTCCGCCGGGTCCTATCAATCGTACATACTTCGTCAGATAAAATGAATGAATGCATCCCATAGACCAAGTGGGGAGAGGGGAAGTCCCCTGGGATGGGCATCTTTGCCTGCTTCACCCGCCGTGATTGCACTACTGCACTGCCCTCACCAGGGTGAAGTTTCAAGGAGATGGGAACCAAACGGATTAAAGAAAACATACCAGTGGACCCCGTGAAATAATGGTGGATTTGGCTTGCGTGGGCACCGACATGGTATCGTCAAATTGTGAATAAGTGTGCGTATGCAGGTGGACGGATAAGAGGTACGTTTGCTCTTTATCGAAGGTTCTAGACTCGAAGTCAAGTACGCCTAGAAGAATGCCTTGGGCCGCAAAGGTAAGTTCAAGCTAGGTACTCCTAAATGTTGCAGAAGTGGAGGGAGAGAGGGGCACGAAGCCCGGGTTCGCGGGGCTAGCCTAGGGTATTGCTGGTGGGGTCTACCCTAGGACCTTATCTAATCATTTACCACGATGGATAGGAACCCTAAGGTAGGCAAGGTTGATAACTTGGATTCCTTGAGAATTTCTTCTCACATTAGTTCAATGTTTGTTATGAATACGAAGCACGGACTACAGGGGAGGTGAATGTCGGGATTTGATCTTGGTGTTTGGTGCGGGATGAGAATGTGACGAGACAATGCCCCGAGGCAATGTCCCACGATCTAAACATCCCATGGGAACAAGTACCAATCCATACAACATTCAATTCGGTGAGCTTGAAACCAAACAATGTTTTCTTCATGTGGGTGTGGGACTTTTTGGATTATAGGCCATTTCGAATGGCAGTAACCTTCCGATAAATTCCGAATGACTACAATGTACTGAGCTTCAAGCTAGTATCCTCTATCGCTCTACTCAGTCTCAGGTTTGGGAAACATTAGAATTGGAGTTTCTGAGTCACTTCAAGTGTGCTCGGTATACTTATTTAGTGAGCTTATTGCTTCCCCAATCGTTTCCAATGGGAAATTTACACAGCAGCTAGAGAGCGTGTTTGTTCAACATTTTGTTATCCATGAAACTTCAAGTTGTCTATGCGAAGATTCACGATACTACCTAGCAATACAAAGAGCAAAGATTCGGCCACAGCTGGGCCAGGCAAGCCGGGTGATATTCCCAGAGTCTTAGGTGCCACCCTCTTTCTAGCGTTGTAATGAGCAATGAAAGCTTATCATTGCGATGGCAGAATAATTAAATGCAGGACAGACGGCGTCATCTAGGTCCATGCAAAATACAAGTAAACCCAACAAAAGAGAAATAAAAGGAAAAGCTCCAAAACGACCATTCGCTTGCTGTCATGATTCATGGACGTGAGAAACATCGGCTAGGGTCGATCACAGGCTAGACTGAGGAACCTCGGCGGGGGAGTTCTCGATGAACTCAAGGCATTTGTCGAACTCGGCCCAGTCATACATGACGACCTTTGCTCCGAGATCAGTCAGGACTTTGGCCATTTCGTCTTGTGTCTCCTTGCCATTGTAGCTTCCGACGTAGGCAATGGTATGGATACCGGCGCGGATTGCAGAAAGTGCACCAGACTTGCTATCCTCGATCGTGACCGTCTCCGCGGCTGTCTTGCCGACTTGCTGCAGGGCGTAGAGATAGATAGCCGGGTCGGGTTTGGAGGTAGGCTTTGGCAGAGAGGTAGCCGCGCTGTATACCTTGTCCGCGTCAAAGTATTTGTCCTGGTCGACCTTCTTGATGGAGGCCACAACGCGACGGAGGGCCGACGAGGAAACGACGGCGAAACCGTACTTCTTGGAAGCATAGAGTCGCTCTAGGACCTCGCTGGCGCCGACACATGGCTTGGCCTTGGCCTCGAGCTTCGCAATGACCTTGTCCTCTTCTTTCTTGACGTAAGCCTCCAACTCATCCTTTTCCAGCTCGAAATTGAACTTGGACTGCAAGGAGACCATCATCCCACGGAAGTTCTGGCCGACAAAGTCCTTGATGAGCTGGTCGCCGGTATAGCGGACATCGATGTTGCGTGATTCGAGAATCTCATTGGCCAGGTCGGCGCAGGCCTCGAAGGCCAACTCTTCCGAGAGGACGAGAGTATTGTCACAATCGAAGAAGATCTCGGTGATCTGCAGGTCATATCGGTTAGCGTCGGTGGGTCAGCGGGCGAGGGGTAATGGGATCACCGGACTTTAGGCATGGTGGAGAAGCAGGAGAAAGTGTCCGAGAAGGGGTTCCAAAGTTGGAGTTGGAATTGAGGGGGAGAGTAATGCGGTAGTGGGGTTGGAAGTTGGTAAGAAGAGAGTTGGGGAAAGTTGGAAGAAAGAAGAGAGAGTGAAGAGGGTGAGGAATAAAAGGTAGAGCGGGGTACGGAGTGAGAACGCGGAGTACAGCAACAACAAATACTCCTAGAGTACTACTAGTACAAATGCAACGAATACAAACCAGGAGAGGAAGGAAGCAAGGAAGGACGTGCCCGGATGCTTTTAAACAGCAGCCACGACCCTCTCGTACCACTAACGGTGACGCCCGTTGAGGAAGGAACCGGGTGAGGTCATACCGGAAGTACTGGTACTTACATCTGTATGGTAACTAGTATACAAATCTATGTAACGGTACTTCATCTTCCCCCGCCAACCGAGTTCCCACCAATCAAACCGTCCACCTGGAGTCCATTCGCGGCTTAGCGCTCGCCCTGGCACTCATGGAAAGTCGCAGAAGGTCACTGGTTTCACGAAACCGACCATCAAGGCAGGGGAAGATATTTTAAACATTTCCTAAAGGGCGTACCTACTTGTATACCCTGTCGTTTCTTTTACCCAAGCTCCTTTCGCGTGGTTGAGATTCCATGCCCGTGTTCTATACGGGATAGGGTGACAATGTGACAAGGTGACAACTCTGCAGTCGAGGAACGTGCCTTCATTCACTTTCTTACTGGCTCTGCTATTTCTAAGTCCAAAGGTCCGTTCTCACCCCGTTCGGACATTGTCTTGGCTCTGGTCTCTCTGGCCTGCTGGGTTTCGATATCACCCGGTCTGCGCTACAGGGCACATACATACCCTTACTATAGAAGGAATACATGGATGGGAACTGTTAACTACTAGCCTAGGCATTGGCTCTTTTGATCTTGTAAGAAATTTCTACTCTATTGTAATCTAAATATTTGGTAGCCTTCTAAGGTTGTGTCAAAGACCGAATAACTTTTGTTGATCGAATATATTGAATTGCTGGTCAATATGTACATTCCACTTCAGACCAAATTCGTCGGGTATTGGAATTGCCCATCACAAAATACAAAGTGAAATGTGAATGATAGCCATGATTGATCCTGTTTGCCATCTGTCGGGCTGCAGTCCTTTGACTGCACCTTCTATATAATACCTCACCTTCCTAAATATCCTTCGTTCATAGTATCCAACCACCAAATCCAACCTTGGAAGTCATCTTCATCTCCGCCCGCCTCAATGTCGGAGTACGTAGCATCCCTAGTACGTATAGATCTGTCCGAGGCTATTGTTGAAGTCCATAAATTATAATTCTATAGATCTTGCATGGAGCCAATTTTGGTTCTTGGATTATCCTTTCTTGCGGAAAAAAGAGAATTGAAAGTGCTTTCCCACATTTATACAACGATCGTCAGCCCGGCCATGGCTCATTGCAGCGCTCTATACCGGTAACTGTAAAACATTCGTCAGAAATAAAATAGTACAATCACTGGCATCTGCCTATTAGTAGTACTAGGTAAGCCTCAGAATACTATTAGTATTTCCGAGTCATTTGAGCTAAAATACTAGTATGCTACTAGATAACCGGTATATCGGTGAATATAGACATGGAGGGGCTTTGAATGTCTTGCTGGTTATTCCGAGCAACCCGCGTAGACTAGTCTATATCACCGATAAAGAGCCGAGAAAAGCCCATCAAGTTACTATACACATTTAAATCGCTCATTCACATCTCCATTCCGTTCTTACCAACGCGGCCGACAATAACCCGGTGAAGTGATCATGGAAGGTGCGCCCCCACAGCACCCGAAAACCCACCGCCCGATTGGCGGGACATCATCACCAACGCATCCAATCTGCATTTCGCAATTAACAGATTTTCCTCGGCAGCTATACTATTCGCAACACCCCTGCATGAGACGGTATATTCTACAGCCATATACCAGTCCGCCTAATACCGCCCTAATCACAACACAGCCAAAAATATCACTGTCTATCAACATTAACGCGGGGCTAATTCCGGGCACGGTCTCAAACTCCCATCTGCCACAGCAGCGTGACGCGGGCCCGTTTCAAGTTCACCCTATATACGACCAAGTCCAATTGAAGTATATCATAAATCTCGGCAAGTATAATGACCAGCCAAGAATCGACAGAGACGCCGGGTGCACTTCCGACGCTGGACACTCTTCTTTTCCCGTCCGCACAAACCTCCATTTCACAGACTCTCGCTTCCTTGCGCAGGTCTGCACTGTCTGTTTCCAATCGACTACAGTCTATTGAAACAGACGCAGCATTTGTGCGCGAGGTCGCAGATCATTATGGACTGCCGCTTGTTGCGAATGAACGCTGTGGGAGCTGGTATATTGACCCTGAGACCAAGGGTGGTAGTGCTTATTTTAAGAGCACGGATGGTCACAGCGGACAGTGGGATTTTAGCTTTCGTAGGCTGAATTTGCAGCTTCTTCCTCTGGCTAAAGAGAATGGAGGGTTAGTTCTAATTTTTTCTTTTCAAAGGGGTGATTGTTGTTGTTCTTGTGGTTACTTTGACGTATGGTCATGCTTTGATCTATATGGGTTGGCTTTCATCCATAGTCATTCTCACGACCATGCTTTGTGCCATATTGGAAATGCCTGTCTTGTCTATTTAAAGAATGACTCAAGCTAACAACTATTCTTCATTGACAGATGTGTCATCGTTGACTCGACCCGCCGAGGAAAATGTACGTGAGAGTTGAACATCCTGACCCAAGCCACCAAGCATTCCGTCACAATATCATGAATTTATTTATCCGGGATTCCAGAAAAGGGCATACCGCTAATTACTATCTATATCCAAAGTGATGCCAGACGCATTATCCAAAACAATTCCCATCTGGACCGCCGTCTTGAACCGCGCACTCTTCCCCAACGAAACAGCATATCACTCCGTCCACCTCCCACCAAATTACCTCGGCGCATCAGAAGAAGCCCAGATCAAATCCCGCATCGATAGTTTCGTCGCCTCACTCAAGGTAAGAATCCCATCCAATTATTAGCCAGCGACCCAAAAAGGGAGTGTCAGCACCCTACTCCAGCCCCTCCTTCACCCGGGTGAAAGCAACGTCGGGCACCAGACCAAACCAGACCAGACCAGACCACACACACAGCCAGTACAACAACATGAAACTAACCCAAACCAGAATCTAAAGCTCGACCTCAACCATCTACGCGAACAACTAGGCAAACCAATCCGTATAGCATGGGCCAATCGCAGCTACTTCCACCCAACGGATCTACACAAGGGCGATGGGTATAATCTGCTCGTGCTGTGCTCCGCATCGCGGCGCGTGCAGGGCGCAGAAATGTCTGAGGGTGGATATATCCAGGGTGCGGGTGATGATGCTGAGGGCTGGGCTCATGGGCTGACGCCGCCGGTCTTTTGGGAGCATCGTGCGCGACTGAAGGGGACGGCTGAGGAGGATTTGCCTGCGCTTATTGGGGAGTTGATTCAATCTTCTGGATCGGGTGGACAGGGAAAGGGTCAGGGGGATGCGGCGCGTATCGCGCCGACGAAGAATTTGTTTATTGGTGTGATGGGCGAGGCGGGTTCGTATGATCTTGTCATTGATTGTAATGCTAATGCCAATGGCCCGGGTGAAGGTGAGGGCGAGGGCGAAGAAGCGGGTTCCAAGTCCACCTGCAAGAAATTGAATCTGGGCTGTGCGTCGGGGAAGCTGGGGAGTCGAGATCTACGGAAGTCGTTGGATCGAGTGCGGGAGTTTCTTGCGAAGGAGTTTGCGAAAGACTCTTCGCGGTCTTTGTTGGTGACTTGTGAGAATGGGAAGGATCTTTCGGCAGGGACTCTGCTTGCGATTATTTGTCTCTTTTACAATGATCAAGGTATGTATTTGCATTGCATGCAGTCAAGAATCCAGGGTGATGGATTGCTGGATAGATTTCAATCGCTAGATGGGAACGGAGAAAGGGAATCAAAAGACAGAAACCAAAGAGAGACTAACTAGTGTGTTCTAGGGGAATTTGACATCTCACAGGGCGAGCGCAGTGTCGGCAAACAATACATCCGACAGCGTCTTGCCTGGATTGTGTCGTCGAAGCACGACGTGAACCCGTCCCGCTCGACGCTTCAATCGGTCAACGCGTTTCTCATGTCATGATGCGGATGTCGATGCGGATTCCGAAAATGGAAGAGACTGCATCTTCATGGTGGGTCTGGGTTTGGCAGAGTGGCCGGTATTTCTACTTGCACGCCCAAGCGCTCACTCGTTCTCAACAGCCTCGACGATAGCTCCCGCGCTCCCTTGATCAAGCGAGTCTAGCAGATCCAGATCATCGGCACTGAGAACAAAGTCGAAAACGTCGGCGTTGGCGGCGATCCGCTCAGGGTTGTCTGTCTTGGGCAATGGCACCCAATCTTTCTGCAGTGCATATCGGATCAGAACCTGTTGTGTGGACTTGTTGTATCTCTGAGCCACCTCGACAAGTGTGGGGTCGTTGGCTTTGTAGTTGCGCACGATGGGGGAGTAGGCTTCGACGATGATGCCGTTCTGCTTGCAGTATGCGTCGATCGTCCGCTGCTGACACCAAGGGTGGAGCTGAGAGCATGTTAGTATTCAAGTTCTAGTATAGAAAAGTGCCTTTCTTTGCAAAAAGAGGGCGAAAGGCACATAAAAGGAATGTAAACTTACCTCAATCTGATTCACATGTGGCGGCCACACCTTGGCGAAGGAGCGCAGTTCCTCGATATGCTTCACGCCAAAGTTACTCACACCGATGCTCTTCGCATGGCCCTCTTGGTGCAAGCGCTCTAGAGCTTGCCAGAGCTGCTTGCGCCCCGAAGGACCAGAGCTGGAGCTGTGAATGAGGAATAGATCCACGTATCCGTCAGGGCCGCCGATCTTCTCCACGCTGTCCAGCAGCTTCTTGTAGGTCGCGTCGGTCGAACCGGCGGGACTGAGGATCTTGGTGGTGACGAAGACCTGATCGCGGGGTAGACCGGAGGAACGCAGAGCTTGACCGACTTCAGCCTCGTTGGCGTAGAATTGTGCGGTGTCGATGTGACGATATCCCACGTCCAATGCCTTGAGGCAGGACTGAACGCATTGGTCTTGCGGGGAGCGATAGACGCCGAAGCCGAGGCGTGGGACGCGCTGGGAGTTGGGGAGGGAGAGGGTGTCTGTGATGCTGTTGATCGGCATGATGTATATTACCTCCTATACGAGAAACTGGGGTAGGGAGTCGAGAAGGTGGTGAGGTGGTGGGGAGAAGAGAAGGAACTTGTAGAAGAGAGAAATTGAAGAGGGCAGCTCGATGAATCCCCTCGCGCCCCGCTTCTTGCCGGCCCACGCCATTGGAGAGGGATGATATCATTCGATTACTCACTTTTTTTCTGCTTCTTTTTCTTCTTTTTTCTTCTTTTACTATACTAGTTGGAATTGGTCAGTTTCTTGCCCTAACAGAGGGAATTGCGAATAAGCTAATTTGGGATTAGGCGATCACATCATCGTGGTGTGGATCATCGTAGTAATAAGAATAGCATTGTGAGGGTGTGAGTATGCGTCTTGGCTGGCTGGTAGAGGCTAACTGAACTAACCAGATCAGACCAAGCCATTCAGCTGTACCAGCTGTATACTCAGCTACAATAATAGTATATACCCAGCTGTATACAGCTGTGCTCAGCTGTGTACTTGTTGTGGTTGCTGGGGTGATCGGCGGGAAAGACCATCCCCCCCGCTTCCCCCTTGACTTACTCGATTCGACTGGACTCGATCGACCGGGATTTTATTGCCAAACGCACCTCCTTTGTCCCTTTGACTTAGTCTCTCTCTCCTCTGGAAATTAGTTGCTGATCCTTCATTGTTCCTCCCCCGCTCAAATTGCAATCTTCTGCCGCCCTCCCCCTCCCC